>CM068297.1:74393200-74589948 GCA_034768395.1 Linum lewisii | reverse complement strand
CCTGGAAATACCCGCGCGGTGGCATTTCTGTAATTAACCGGGGGTTCCCGGGGTGACCGGTGGCCGGGTGGCGTCCCTTCGGCGCTGGTGACCGGCTCGGCATCAAATGCTCCGGACCCGATACTAGGGTTTTGGTGATCCCGGGGCCGGTTCTGGCCCTTTCTGCTGGACTTTTTCCTCGGACAAGTGAGGTTCCTCCCAAGTCTTTTGACCTCCTGATCTTCTGGCTTAAACTTGTCCGCCAGGTTCTGAGTGGGAGTAGAGTTAGCCGAGGCAGGGGCTGGTTGGCCGTATCCGCCGGGGCCCGGCAGTGTCCTTCGGGCATTTGTCTTCCTCATGGGATTTCTGTCGGTCATCAAGGGTCAGCACGGTGCATCCTTCTCTGATGAACCCTGATCCAGTTCTTCCATGCTTGGCTCGCCCTCCAATCTCCTATATAGGGGGTTTGACCCTTCTTGAGGTTTTGACTTGGCTCCGGGTAAAGGGCAGGTCTGGTCGGGTCCATGGCACCGGGGGGTTCATCAAGGCGGTTCGCATCAGCGGGTATCAGAGCACGGTTCAACCTCTTGGACCAACAATCTATCCCGGGTTTTCGGTTCTTTTACTTGAATTCATATCCTTTAGTTTTCGTTGTTTTCAGTTTCAAAAACCCTAAAAAAAATCGAGCATTGTGTTTGTTCTATTCTTCTACCTTTCCTTAATTTTTGTTGTGAGAAAAAGCTGGGGCCGATCAAAGAAAAGAAAAAGAAAAAGAAAAGAAAAGAAAAATCAAAGGTCTAGAAAAATTGACCTAGCTAAAAAGCAAAGGCCACGTTCACAATCAAGGTAGTAGAATAAGTTCAAGAAGAGGGGTTTTTCATAAGTTAGCTACTAGCTTTCGCACTACTAGCCCCTTTGGTAGAAAAAACCCAAATTTGTATGTCTTGTCATCCCCCCGCCCTAACTCAAGATTCTGGCCCCTAGAAATCCGAACTGATATGCCCCGGCTCCCACCGCCCCGGGCCACAAAGGTATACTTACACCCCACCAAGGTACCCCCCGTAGAAGGCAGAACTCCGGTCCTTTTAAAAAGCGCCTAGAACTAAGGACTGGCTACCTACAAGCTCTCAACCTAGAAATGAGCTCAAGAACAAAATCAGGTCGGCCCCCCCGGAAGGAAGACACCCCGAGATGGAAGGGAGTTCCAGGCCATGTTACTGGCCGAGAACCTAATTTCCTAGATCGAGCACTGAGTCTCAGTCTTGCCCCAACCTCTCCTCAATGATCCCTCAAGTCAAGCACACGTCAAAGGCCATCTGGAGAGAGTTCTGGCGTACGGAAGACCAGAAGATTCGAGAATATGTGGCCAAGACTGGTTGGCTTCCCAAGGACACTGCCCCGGCCCCGGCGGATACGGCCAACCAGCCCCTGCCTCGGCTAACTCTACTCCACACTCAGAACCTGGCGGACAAGTTGAAGCCAGAAGACTCAGGAGGTCAAAAAACTTGGGAGGAACCTCACTTGTCCGAGGAAATGTCCAGCAGAAAGCCAGAACCGCCCGGCATCACCAAAACCCTAGTATCGGGTCCGGAGCATTTGATGCCGAGCCGGTCACCAGCGCCGAAGGACGCCACCCCGGCCACCCGGTCACCCGGAACATGCGGTAATTACAGAAATGCCACCGCGCGGGTTCCGGGCACTTTTCCTAGCCGCGTCCGGAGTCCAGCCCGCGCCCGGAGGACTTTCCTAAGCCCGATCGGACACGGACACCCGGTGTGCCCTAATCCGCCCGGATTAGGGTTTTGCTCAATTTTGCCGGTTTTAGAGTTTCATTCTCGGACAACTATGTTTATTGTAATATTTTCTTCGGCCTATCTTTTAGGATTATTTTAGTCTTACCTTTTTAGAGTTGGAGACGGCTTAGCCCACCCTTGTGCTATAAATAGAGGCCTCGGCCATCATTGTAAGACACGTTAAGTCATAATTGAAATTTCAGAACTTTGTTCTTTTTCCTTCAAGTCTTTGCTCGTTGTTGCTTAGCTTAAGGTTTGGTTTATCATCAGAGGTTATCACCCTTTGTTGTGGCACCAATTCGACTGAATACCTTGGGGTTCCTAAGTCTATACTTAGTGGATTTCAAGTATTCCCCGCGGTTTCAAAAGTTAGGATTCGTGAAGCTGGTAATATAGTTTTGGGTGTTGAGTCGATCCCTTCCTAGAGGAGGCGGTTCGCATCAGCTGGTATCAGAGCACGGTTCAACTCTTGGACCAACAATCTATCCCAGTTTTCAGGTTCTTTTACTTGAATTCATATCCTTTAGTTTTCGTGTTTTCAGTTTCAGAAAAACCCTAAAAAATCGAGCATTGTGTTTGTTCTATTCTTCTACCTTTCTTTAAGTTTTTGTTGTGAGAAAAAGCTGTGGCCGATCAAAGAAAAGAAAAAGAAAAAGAAAAGAAAAGAAAAATCAAAGGTCTAGAAAAATTGACCTAGCTAAAAAGCAAGGCCACGTTCACAATCAAGGTAGTAGAATAAGTTCAAGAAGAGGGTTTTTCATAAGTTAGCTACTAGCTTTCGCACTACTAGCTTCCTTGGTAGAACACCCAAATTTGTATGTCTTGTCATCCCACGCCCTAACTCAAGATTCTGGCCCCTAGAAATCCGAAACCCTAGGTATAAGGTCTTGTTAGTGTCATTGGTAGACTTAGACTGCATAGCTTCGAAGAAACTTGCAACTACTTGAATTGAGATTGACTTTGTTTTGAAAATTTCAAAGAAAACCCTAAATTGAGTGACTTGTAAAAAAAAAAAAAAAATTTCATACACGAGTGGTAAGAAAACGAGTGTGTGAGGTTCAATTGAGAGATTTTGTGAGGTCCTTTGTTCGTGACTAACCATGGCAGACGAGAGATTCAATGCTTTTGATGCCCGGTTGACCGCCATGGCTGAAAACATGGCCCGAATCGCCGAGCAGTTCGGAGCCACGAATGGAGATGGCCCCCGGCGGCCAGGAGGAATGAGCAGGAAGAAGATGATGATGTGAGCAGCCTGAAGCTCAGTGTGCCTAAATTTACTGGCAAAACCAACCCCGACGACTACATTGATTGGGAGAGGGCCATGGAGGTTTTTTTTGAGTGCCACAACTATTCCGAGAGGAAAAAGGTAACCCTAGCCACACTAGAGTTTACTGACTATGCTGCCTTGTGGTGGTCTCAACTCAGGAATCAGATCAGGAAAGAGGAAGAGGACCCCGTCCTTACTTGGAGGAGTCTCAAAAGAAAGATGAGGAGGAAGTTTGTACCAAGTAGCTACAACCGAGACTTGCACACCAAGCTTCGATCCTTGAAGCAAGGGAACATGACGGTTGAGGAATACAACAAGGAATGGAGATCTTGGTTGCACGGCTTGACCTGAGTGAGGATGAAGATGCCAAGATAGCCCGTTTCACCGGAGGGTTGCAAAGAGAGATTCTACACCAAGTCAACATTCTCAACTTTGCTGACTATGATGACTTGATCAACGTGGCTATTAGGGTTGAGAAGGAGCTGAAGAACGGTCTTGGAAGAAGGACTACCCCGCCGCCACCGATCAGTGCCCCGGTGAGAGGAGACCGAAGCGCCGGCCACACCCCATACCGGCCAAACCCTAACCGGAGCGCCGGATCGCGACCAAACCCTAACCAAGGGTCGGCATCACGGGTAAACCCTAATCTCGGTTCAAAAATCCCTACTACTAACGCTCGGCCAAGTGCCATTGTGTGTTTTAAGTGTCATGGTAGGGGTCACATAACAAGGGACTGCCCTAACACCCGAACCATGGTGCTTAGAGAGGGAGAAGTCGTGACAGACGACGAGGAGGAACCAATTATTGAAGAATTGGAGGGAGAGTCGAGTGAAGGAGAAGAAGTTGAGATAGAAGGCTTGGAAAAATTTTCAGCCTTCAGCAGTCGAGTGATCACCCCAGCACTGCCCCAGCACAGTGCCCAGCACTGCCCCAGTACTGCCCAGCACTGCCCCAGTACAGCGCCCGGCACTGCCCCGACCCAGCGCCCAGCACTGCCCCAGCACCGCGCCAAGCACTGCCCCGGCCCAGCGCCCAGCACTGCCCGGCCCTGCACCCCGCGCTGCCCCGGCACAGCACCCAGTACTGCCCCGACCTAGCACCGGCCCTGCCCCGGCCTAGCATCACGACTGCCCGGACATCCTGTCCGCGCCGGATGATGTCGATCGGCCCACCCCGGGTCTTTTGAACATTCCCTCGACCAATGTTGGTCTGAAGAAAGCCGGAGGGCTCTTTGACGACCTGAAGCCGAGCGCCGGCCCCGACGGCCACCCGGCGCCCCCGACGGTCATGAACCCGACGGCCCCGACGGCCAAAGAACCAATGGCCACCCGTCCCGAGATTCAATGGGAAGTCATCTCCCGGCGGATTTTAAAAGCTGCCCCGAGCGAAGAAGATCCAGAAGCAGACTCGGATGAGGAAATGAGTGAAGAACCCTCCCCCAGCAGCTCCCCGAGCCTTAACATTACTGTTAATGGCATTTATGAAGTGGAAGAAATGGAGACTGAAGGAGAAGACACTGAAGAGTCCGAGACATTGTCCAGTACCGACTCAAATGACACCCCTAGTGCTACTGATGAGGATGAATCTTTCCCGGCCGTAGCCCACAAGATTGCTGAAGTTTGGAAAAGAGTGATGGGTTCTAGGAAGGATGCCGAGGTGGATTTGGGGACAAATCCCAGTCAAGAAGAGGGGGATGATATGACCCGGCTCCACCGCCCCGGGCCACAAAGGTATACTTACACCCCACCAAGGTACCCCGTAGAAGGCAGAACTCCGGGTCCATATAAAAAGCGCCTAGAACTAAGGACTGGCTACCTACAAGCTCTCAAGCCTAGAAATGAGCTCAAGAACAAACTCAGGTCGGCCCCCACCGGGAAGGAAGACACCCCGAGATGGAAGGGAGTTCCAGGCCATGTTACTGGCCGAGAACCTAAGTCCTAGATCGAGCACTGAGTCTCAGTCTTGCCCCAACCTCTCCTCAATGATCCCCCAAGTCAAGCACACGTCAAAGGCCATCTGGAGAGAGTTCTGGCGTACGGAAGACCAGAAGATTCGAGAATATGTGGCCAAGACTGGTTGGCTTCCCAAGGACACTGCCCCGGCCCCGGCGGATACGGCCAACCAGCCCCTGCCTCGGCTAACTCTACACCACACTCAGAACCTGGCGGACAAGTTGAAGCCAGAAGACTCAGGAGGTCAAAAAACTTGGGAGGAACCTCACTTGTCCGAGGAAATGTCCAGCAGAAAGCCAGAACCACCCGGCATCACCAAAACCCTAGTATCGGGTCCGGAGCATTTGATGCCGAGCCGGTCACCAGCGCCGAAGGACGCCACCCGGCCACCCGGTCACCCGGAACCCGCGGTAATTACAGAAATGCCACCGCGCGGGTTCCGGGCACTTTTCCTAGCCGCGTTCGGAGTCCAGCCCGCGCCCGGAGGACTTTCCTAAGCCCGATCGGACACGGACACCCGATGTGCCCTAATCCGCCCGGATTAGGGTTTTGCTCAAATTTTGCCGGTTTTAGAGTTTCATTCTCGGACAACTATGTTTATTGTAATATTTTCTTCGGCCTATCTTTTAGGATTATTTTAGTCTTACCTTTTTAGAGTTGGAGACGGCTTAGCCCACCCTTGTGCTATAAATAGAGGCCTCGCCATCATTGTAAGACACGTTAAGTCATAATTGAAATTTCAGAACTTTGTTCTTTTTCCTTCAAGTCTTTGCTCGTTGTTGCTTAGCTTAAGGTTTGGTTTATCATCAGAGGTTATCACCCTTTGTTGTGGCACCAATTCGACTGAATACCTTGGGGTTCCTAAGTCTATACTTAGTGGATTTCAAGTATTCCCCGCGGTTTCAAAAGTTAGGATTCGTGAAGCTGGTAATATAGTTTTGGGTGTTGAGTCGATCCCTTCCTAGAGGAGGCGGATCGCATCAGAAACCCTAGGTATAAGGTCTTGTTAGTGTCATTGGTAGACTTAGACTGCATAGCTTCGAAGAAACTTGCAACTACTTGAATTGAGATTGACTTTGTTTTGAAAATTTCAAAGAAAACCCTAATTTGAGTGACTTGTTAAAAAAAAAAAATTTCATACACGAGTGGTAAGAAAACGAGTGTGTGAGGTTCAATTGAGAGATTTTGTGAGGTCCTTTGTTCGTGACTAACCATGGCAGACGAGAGATTCAATGCTTTTGATGCCCGGTTGACCGCCATGGCTGAAAACATGGCCCGAATCGCCGAGCAGTTCGGAGCCACGAATGGAGATGGCCCCCGGCGGCCAAGGAGGAATGAGCAGGAAGAAGATGATGATGTGAGCAGCCTGAAGCTCAGTGTGCCTAAATTTACTGGCAAAACCAACCCCGATGACTACATTGATTGGGAGAGGGCCATGGAGGATTTCTTTGAGTGCCACAACTATTCCGAGAGGAAAAAGGTAACCCTAGCCACACTAGAGTTTACTGACTATGCTGCCTTGTGGTGGTCTCAACTCAGGAATCAGATCAGGAAAGAGGAAGAGGACCCCGTCCTTACTTGGAGGAGTCTCAAAAGAAAGATGAGGAGGAAGTTTGTACCAAGTAGCTACAACCGAGACTTGCACACCAAGCTTCGATCCTTGAAGCAAGGAACATGACGGTTGAGGAATACAACAAGGAGATGGAGATCTTGGTTGCACGGCTTGACCTGAGTGAGGATGAAGATGCCAAGATAGCCCGTTTCACCGGAGGGTTGCAAAGAGAGATTCTACACCAAGTCAACATTCTCAACTTTGCTGACTATGATGACTTGATCAACGTGGCTATTAGGGTTGAGAAGGAGCTGAAGAACGGTCTTGGAAGAAGGACTACCCCGCCGCCACCGATCAGTGCCCCGGTGAGAGGAGACCGAAGCGCCGGCCACACCCCATACCGGCCAAACCCTAACCGGAGCGCCGGATCGCGACCAAACCCTAACCAAGGGTCGGCATCACGGGTAAACCCTAATCTCGGTTCAAAAATCCCTACTACTAACGCTCGGCCAAGTGCCATTGTGTGTTTTAAGTGTCATGGTAGGGGTCACATAGCAAGGGACTGCCCTAACACCCGAACCATGGTGCTTAGAGAGGGAGAAGTCGTGACAGACGACGAGGAGGAACCAATTATTGAAGAATTGGAGGGAGAGTCGAGTGAAGGAGAAGAAGTTGAGATAGAAGGCTTGGAAAAATTTTCAGCCTTCAGCAGTCGAGTGATCACCCCAGCACTGCCCCAGCACAGTGCCCAGCACTGCCCCAGTACAGCGCCCGGCACTGTCCCGGCCCAGCGCCCAGCACTGCCCCAGCACCGCGCCCAGCACTGCCCCGGCCCAGCGCCCAGCACTGCCCCGGCCCTGCACCCCGCGCTGCCCCGGCACAGCACCCAGTACTGCCCCGGCCTAGCACCGGCCCTGCCCCGGCCTAGCATCACTACTGCCCCGGACATCCTGTCCGCGCCGGATGATGTCGATCGGCCCACCCCGGGTCTTTTGAACATTCCCTCGGCCAATGTTGGTCTGAAGAAAGCCGGAGGGCTCTTTGACGACCTGAAGCCGAGCGCCGGCCCCGACGACCACCCGGCGCCCCCGACGGTCATGAATCCGACGGCCACCCGCCCCCGGGTTCAATTTTCAGCCGTCTCCCGGCGGATCCTTAGTGCACAACCTAAAGAAGATGGTTGGGAACAAAGGGACAACCTGTTCCATACCAGGTGTGTGATTTTAAATAAAGTTTGCAATTTGGTTATTGACGGTGGAAGTTGTACAAATGCAGTGAGTTGGGAACTTGTCAAGGGTTTGGGAATTACTACTCACCCACATCCTAAACCCTATCGCCTGCATTGGCTAAGCAATACTGGAGAGTTGAAGGTCAATAAACAAGCACACATCCCTTTGAGCATTGGAAGATACAAGGACGTGGTGCTCTGTGACGTAGTTCCCATGGAAGCTGCCCACGTCTTACTTGGAAGACCGTGGCAATTTGACAGGTATTCACAACATGATGGGAGGACCAACAAGTATCAACTTCTACATGGAGACACCACATTCAAGCTGAAGCCACTATCCCCTACCGAGATACTCAAGGATCAAATAGAGAGAAAGGTGAGCCGAGAGAAAAAAGAGAAAGAGCTCAAGAAAAGAGAGATGAGAGAAGAAAAGAGTGAACCCTCAAAAGAAAAAGGAGCAAAAACAGAATCAAGCTCAAAAACAGAATTTCATGATCCTAGGGATCAAAGAGCTCAAAAGAGAGAGGGTGAGCGGAGAGAAAACCCGTTAGCTAAACCTAGTGAGATCAAACAAACCCTAGTATCTAGGAAATCCCTCGTGGTCATTCTTTACAAAGAATGTTTGATCTCTAACCCTAACACTTCTCTCCCTAGTGTTGTGTCTTCACTTTTGCAGGATTTCAAAGATGTTTTTCCCAAAGACATCCCTAGTGGATTACCCCCAATCCGAGGCATTGAGCATCAAATCGACCTTGTACCGGGAGCAACACTCCCTAACAAAGCTGCCTATCGGACCAATCCAGAGGAAACAAAAGAAATCCAACAACAAATTGAAGACTTGATGGACAAGGGATATGTAAGGGAGAGCATGAGCCCATGTGCTGTTCCTGTCATCCTTGTGCCTAAAAAGGAAGGAACTTGGAGGATGTGTGTCGACTGCCGAGCCATCAATAACATCACAGTTAAGTACCGACACCCCATCCCTAGGGTAGATGATATGCTTGATGAATTGCATGGGTCAACAATCTTTTCTAAAATAGATTTGAGATCAGGCTATCACCAAATCCGAATGAAGGAAGGTGATGAATGGAAAACTGCCTTTAAAACTAAACTAGGATTGTATGAGTGGATGGTTATGCCCTTTGGATTGACTAATGCACCTAGTACCTTCATGAGGTTGATGAATCAAGTCCTTAGGCCTTTCATAGGAAAATTTGTAGTAGTCTATTTCGATGACATCCTAATCTACTCAAAAACCCTAGAAGATCACCTAGGTCACTTGAAATCTGTCCTCGAAACCCTAAGACAAGAACAACTATATGCAAATATGGAAAAGTGCACTTTTTGCACCGATCGTCTTGTGTTTCTTGGTTTTGTTGTTAGCTCTACAGGAATTAGAGTTGATGAGGACAAGATCGAAGCAATCAAGTCGTGGCCAACCCCAAAGAACATCACTGATGTCCGAAGCTTCCATGGACTTGCAAGCTTTTATAGAAGATTTGTGAGGGACTTTAGCACCATAGCTGCCCCTCTCACGGCTGTCATCAAAAAGAATGTTCCTTTCCATTGGGAGCACCTCAAGAGGCAGCCTTTGAAAACCTCAAGAAGAAACTCACTGAAGCCCCCTTACTTAAGCTACCCGATTTCTCAAAACCTTTTGAAATCGAGTGTGATGCTTCGGGAGTAGGAATTGGCGCCGTGTTGATGCAAGAAGGAAGACCTATCGCCTATTTCAGTGAGAAATTGAGTGGTGCCACCCTCAATTACCCCACCTACGACCAAGAATTGTATGCCCTAGTCCGAGCCTTGAAGACTTGGCAACATTATTTGTGGCCCAAGGAGTTCATAATCCGCACCGACCATGAATCTCTCAAATACCTAAAGGCTCAACACAAATTGAACAAAAGACATGCACGGTGGGTGGAGTTCATTGAATCTTTTCCTTACATCATCCACTACAAGCAAGGTAAGGAGAATGTGGTAGCCGATGCCCTTTCTCGGAGGTATGCCCTAATCACTACTTTAAGTTCTAAGTTCCTTGGTTTTGAGCATATCAAAGATTTGTATGTGACTGACCCCGACTTTAAAGACATCTTTGAGTCTTGCTCACATGTAGGGTTTGAGGATTACTATAGGCAGAATGGGTACCTGTTCAAAGGACCTAAGCTTTGCTACCCGAGCCATTCAAGCCGAACCCTAGTCATAAGAGAAGCACATGGAGGAGGTCTCATGGGTCACTTTGGAGCTGCCAAAACCCTAGCTTGCCTTAAAGAGCACTTCTACTGGCCTAGGATGCGGAAAGAAGTAGAGAAGATCATCAGCCAATGTGCCAAATGCCAACGAGCTAAGTCCCACCTTCAACCCTTTGGTTTATACACTCCTTTGCCTATCCCCGAACACCCTTGGGTAGACATATCTATGGATTTTGTTCTAGGATTACCTAAGTCTAGGAAAGGCAAAGATTCCATTTTTGTGGTGGTAGATAGGTTTTCAAAAATGGCTCATTTCATTGCATGCCATAAGGTTGATGATGCATCCCACATAGCTGACTTATTCTTTGGAGAGATAGTTAGACTCCACGGCGTTCCTATGACCATAGTTTCTGACCGAGACTCAAAATTCCTAAGCTACTTTTGGAAAACTTTGTGGGCTAAACTAGGAACCAAACTTATGTTTTCCACAACCTGCCACCCTCAAACAGATGGCCAAACCGAGGTTGTCAACCGGTCTCTTTCCCAAATGCTTAGAGCCATCATTAAGTCCAACCTTAGGACTTGGAGGACTGTTTACCCCATGTAGAGTTTGCCTACAACCGATCGGTCCACTCAGCCACCCAATACTCCCCCTTTGAATTGGTCTATGGTTTTAACCCTCTAACTCCATTGGATTTATCACCATTGCCTATACATGAGTTTTTGGATGCAGATGGACACACCAAGGCTGAATATGTTCGGAAGCTTCATGAGAAAGCCAAAGCCAACATTGAAAGGAGAACGGCTCAATACCTAAGGAATGCAAACCGAGGGAGAAAGGAGAAAATCTTCCAACCTGGCGACCAAGTGTGGATTCACTTCAGAAAGGATAGGTTTCCTGAACAAAGAAGATCCAAGCTGCTACCAAGAGGAGATGGACCCTACACTGTCCTTGAAAGGATAAACAACAATGCTTATGTTTTAGATTTGCCTAACACCTATGGTGTGAGTGCTACTTTTAATGTTGCTGACTTAACTCCTTTCTATGATGATGATTTTGTAGAAACAGATTCGAGGACGAATCCTTCTCAAGAAGAGGGGAATGATGAACCCCCGGTGCCATGGACCCGACCAGACCTGCCCTTTACCCGGAGCCAAGTCAAAACCTTCAAGACAAGGGTCACCGCCTATATAGGAGATTGGAGTCGAGCCAAGCATGAAGAACTGGATCAGAGGTTCATCAGAGAAGGATGCACCGTGCTGACCCTTGATGACCGACAGAAATCCCATGAGGAAGACAAATGCCCGAAGGACACTGCCCGGGCCCCGGCGGATACGGCCAACCAGCCCCTGCCTCGGCTAACTCTACTCCACACTCAGAACCTGGCGGACAAGTTGAAGCCAGAAGACTCAGGAGGTCAAAAGACTTGGGAGGAACCTCACTTGTCCGAGCAAATGTCCAGCAGAAAGCCAGAACCGCCCGGCATCACCAAAACCCTAGTATCGGGTCCGGAGCATTTGATGCCGAGCCGGTCACCAGCGCCGAAAGACGCCACCCCGGCCACCCGGTCACCCGGAACCCGCGGTAATTACAGAAATGCCACCGCGCGAGTTCCGGGCACTTTTCCTAGCCGCGTCCGGAGTCCAGCCGCGCCCGGAGGACTTTCCTAAGCCCGATCGGACACGGACACCCGGTGTGCCCTAATCCGCCCGGATTAGGGTTTTGCTCAAATTTTGCCGGTTTTAGAGTTTCATTCTCGGACAACTATGTTTATTTTAATATTTTCTTCGGCCTATCTTTTAGGATTATTTTAGTCTTACCTTTTTAGAGTTGGAGACGGCTTAGCCCACCCTTGTGCTATAAATAGAGGCCTCGGCCATCATTGTAAGACACGTTAAGTCATAATTGAAATTTCAGAACTTTGTTCTTTTTCCTTCAAGTCTTTGCTCGTTGTTGCTTAGCTTAAGGTTTGGTTTATCATCAGAGGTTATCACCCTTTGTTGTGGCACCAATTCGACTGAATACCTTGGGGTTCCTAAGTCTATACTTAGTGGATTTCAAGTATTCCCCGCGGTTTCAAAAGTTAGGATTCGTGAAGCTGGTAATATAGTTTTGGGTGTTGAGTCGATCCCTTCCTAGAGGAGGCGGTTCGCATCAGAATGGGATATAACAGTAAGATAGGCGCAATGTTTTTAGCTCCGAAAATGACATGAACACAGTCTTTGATAGGTGGAAGAATCATCCACTCACAATGGTCAGATTCTCGAGAGTACTGTAAGGAAGGAATCGAAGGATCTGATCAAACTGATTTCCCCATTTGGGAAGGGAAAGAGACAAGTTTGATGGGCCACCCTGAGTCGGATAGCCCAATGGGTAAAGGGGGTCCGCTAGTCAAAGAAAGTCAACACTTCAGGCGAGGGTTGACCAGGCAGATGCCCTAGAATCGCTCAGGAGATGGGCCTGGGCGCACAAGCCCAAGAGAGGCTATAAGGCGACGACGTGTCCACCATGATGGAAAACCCTAAAGGAGCCACGTGGGTCAATCCTAGAGGTTTCGTCTTCGCCAAGCGACAGCTAGGATCCAACGCCACGTGGCGCAACCTGCTGGGCTCCGTACCAATTGCCTAACGGTCTGGGCAGGCTTGCCAGGCTATAAATACAGGGGAAAGGAGCAGGCAGGAGGAGGAGACCAAATTCTGGGGGAAATCCCTAGGTACGTTCTGTTACAGCATAGTCCTTTCCATTCCTCGTATCTAGTTCTGATTACTACCCTCATTCTCTTATTGCGAGGCGACCCGGAGTCACTCAGGCGATCGGGTCGGCTCCTTCATTGTTCCAGGCGACGAGAGCGGAACAATTGGCGCGCCAGGTAGGGGACTAATCAAGAACTGAGGAAGTTGAGCAATGGAGCAGGGGAATATTGGAAGAATGATAAGAGGAGAAGCGTCTACCGTAGGACCTGAAGGGGAGGCGAGGAAACATGCCTGAAATACGTGAACCCTGGAGCCCAAAGCATACCACTTGAAGGAAGAAACTTGAGAAATGATCTGGAGGAAGAAGGGGTGCCAAGAGACACAGACACCGACTCCTCGTATATCCCTCATGACACCAGAGGAAAAGGCATACTACATGAGGAAGCATCAAATACAGAAGCGTACAAAGTCCTTGAGCAGCGCTTTCAAGTTCTGGAAAAGCAAAATTTGGAACTTACCCAGTTGTTAAAAACAGTTATCGCTCAACAGGCTCAGGCACCTAGAGCTCAGAATGTTCCGGCCCCGGGCAACGACACCCACGCGGAAATGCTGCGGGCATTTCGACCGCTAGTCGAGACCGGCGTCGAGCAGAGGGTCATTCGGCAACCTTTGGCAAGGGCTATCTTCGCCGAAACACTGCCAATTGGCTTGGTTCCACCAAACATGGAGAAATATTTGGGGTTGGGAGACCCAGAGGAGCATCTGCAAAATTTTCAAATCGCCATGCAAATGCAGGGCGCCAGCGACGCAGCATTCTGCAGGCTTACCCAGCCACTTTAGGAGGAGCAGCAAGAGAATGGTACATGAGTTTGCCAGAAGGAATTATTCACACATGGGATGAGTTTGCTAGGATTTTTTTGGTAAAATATGAAAGTAGGCGACACCGAAAGGTTCCAGTACTGGTCCTAGTTAACTTACGGCAGTGGCCAGAGGAATCGCTGAAGGATTTCTTTGAGAGATGGATCAGCACAGTACAATCCATCAGAGACGTGACTTTAGACATTGCTACTGCAAGTATGATCCAGGCGATGCACAATAGGCGACTGAAGGAAGCATTGGTAAAGAAAAAGCCTACCACTCTGTCCAACTTGGAAGCCAGAATAAACAGTATAATTCTCATTGAGGAGCAATTGGCGGAGATTGGAGGAGATGACGGCCGAAAGGGCTGAAGGGACGGGCAGACGGATGCGTCACGCGATGGCAGTGACAGGCGAGGACGGTGGCAGAGAGCTGAGCGATCCCCTGAAAGAAGGGAGTATCGGGATGACAGAAAAAACAATGACAGACGCACATACTAGGAAGACAGGCGAGAATACACTCCGCTCAACCGATCCCGGAAGGAGGTGTTCCTGTACATGCAGCACAAGGATCACCACATTCAGTGGCCCGAGCCGCTCCGTGGCGACCCAGAGCAACGTAATCCCCAGAAGTTTTGCAACTTTCATGACTCGCATGGTCACACCACGGAAGATGTAGGCAACTTAAAAATGAGATTGAGCGATGGATCAAGGAGGGTCGCCTGAAAGAATTCATCCTCCAAACCAAGCGAAAAGAGAGGAGTTCAAATGATAAAGAAGATAGCCCAACCCCAGGCGACCAGCCTAGAAAAACAGTTTTCTCCCGATTGCAAGAACCGCAGGGCGATGCTCCCAAAAAAGCAAATGAAACGGAAGAAGTCACAAAGGTATACCAAACCATATTCGGAGGGGAAAGTTGTCCGACAAAAAAGCAGTCAAACGATTGCAAAGAAGTGCTGATCATAAACAATGAGGCGCGACGATCTCCCGTCATGTTTACGGAGGACGATATGATCAAAAATGGAGGGCCCAGCCTGGAAGCAATGGTGATTCAGATTGTAACGCTCAGGAGTAGAGTGGAACGGGTAATGGTGGATGAAGGAAGCTCAGCTGATATCCTGTTCTGGGAACTTTTCCAGCAGATGAAACTCCCCATCTCAAGTCTGCGACCAACAAAGACAACTATTACGGGGTTCTCTGGCCACCAAGTGCCTATCAAGGGAATCGTTACCTTACAAGTCATGATAGGCAACGAACAAATTAAGGCGATACAGTCAGCAGATTTTCATGTGATGGATTGTCGATCCTCGTACAATATAATTCTAGGCGACCGACGCTTGCTGCTTTTTGGGCTATCTCTTCACCAGTCTATCAGGTGCTGAAGTTTGTCACAAAAGAAGGCGTCGGGGTCGCTTGGGGACACCCAGAGGTGGCTAGGCGGTGTTACCGGGCAGCAACGAAAGGAGCATGTTATAAAATCGACCTGGAGGATGGAACGGAGAACAGAGAAAGGCTGCAGTCAGCGGAATCTGACGTCCCTGTAACCTTGTGGGAAGGCGACGAAGTAAGGCTGTCGTCTTACCTAAGCCAGGAGGCCAGACAAGCGATGATGACACTAATCAGGCAATATTCGCATCTATTTGCGTGGCATCCCAGCGACATGCCAGGGATAGACCCAGCAATTGTTAAGCATTGCTTGTCAATCGACAAGAGTTGTCGCCCCGTGCAACAAAAATGAAGAAATATCTGCCGAGAGCGACAACTAGCCGTCACAAAAGAGATAGACAAACTACTGGAGGCTAGTTTTATCAGGGAGGTTCAATATCCGGAGTGGCTATCAAATGTAGTTCTGGTCAAAAAATCGTCGGGAGCATGGAGATGTGTGTCGACTTTACAAATCTAAACGATGCTTGTCCGAAAGACGCTTACCCACTCCCGAACATTGAACAGTTGGTCGACGCCACAGCAAACAACGAAATGTTGTCTTTTCTTGATATGTTCTCTGGGTATCACCAGATACCACTCAATGAGGAGGATCAAGAGAAAACGGCGTTCATGACTCCTATGGCCAACTATTGTTACAAGGTTATGCCCTTCGGCCTCAAAAACGCAGGAGCAACTTATCAGAGAATGATAGATATGGTCTTCACTAAGCAACGGAGACGCAACCTGGAAGCGTACGTCGATGATCTTCTGGTAAAAAGTAAGAAGAGCGACGATCATCTAAGCGACTTGAAAGAAACGTTTGAAACGTTACAACGCTACGCGTTGCGGCTAAATCCACAAAAATGTGTTTTTTGGGGCTACATCAGGCAAATTCCTAGGGTACTTGGTAACTCGACGAGGGATCGAGGCGAATCCAGCACAATTGGAGGCCATCTCAGCCATGGCACCACCCAAAATGGTCAAAGAAGTACAAATTCTAGCCGGGAGAATAACTGCAATCAACCGGTTCATTCCAAAGGCGGCAGAGCGATGCGCGCCGTTCTTCTCTATTTTGAAAAAGCGTCAAAATTTGCCTGGAATGACAAGTGTGATAAGGCATTCGAAGAGCTCAAGCAATTTTTAGTCACTCCGCCGGTGCTGGCCTCGCCCAAGGAGGGAGATGAGCTATTTATGTACATCGCGATATCACCAACAACAGTAAGTGCGGTGTTAGTACGACGGGAGGAACAAAGCGACCAACCCATTTTTTACACTAGTAAAACGTTGGTCGACGCTGAAACTCGGTACCCCGCCATCGAGAAGATGGCCTATGCTGTGGTATGCGCGGCAAGAAAGCTCCGACCATACTTTCAGGCTCATACTGTAACAGTGTTTAACCAACCTGCCCATACAAAATGCCCTGCGGGCGAAGAGCGTGGCTGGGCGACTTGCAAAATGGGCCATTGAGCTCAGCGAATATGACATCCGATACAAACCCAGAACAGCAATCAAAGCCCAGGTTCTCGCCGACTTTATTGTGGAGGGGGCAGTGCAGGAAGAAAAGGGTGAGCACCAAACTTGGACACTCTTCACAGATGGGGCCTCCAGTAAAAATGGTTCGGGAGCCGGCATAGTACTGAAGAGCCCAGAGGGAGCTATCCATGAGGTCGCCTTGCGCTTCGCGTCGCCTAGAACCAACAACGCCGCTGAGTATGGGGCGATGGAGGCAGACTCAGAATTGCAAGAAGTATGGGGGTCGAGTATGTAAAAAAAAATTCCGATTCAGCGGTGGTGGTTAACCAGCTAAATGGGGAGTTTGAAATCAAAGAGGAATCCCTAATGCCATATTTTGACGAGATAAAGCTAGCCCTAGCAGATTTCAGTAAGGTGGACATTGTGCAAATCGCTCGAGAGGAGAACTGCCACGCTGACGCACTATCAAAGCTAGCCACGGCGGTTGATTTTGAGGAAACAAGGATGGTGACGGTGGAGAAGGAAGTAAAACTAAATACATGCTTCCAAATCGACGGTACTCAGGAGGATGAAGACATACAAGACGATTGGCGCACCCCCATTATCAGATTTCTAAAGGATGGAACAGTTCCAGAGGATCAGGCGATGGCTACAAAAACAAGACGACGAGCCGGCAGATGCACCTTAATAGGCGACGATCTATACAGAAAGTCTGCCGCAGGGCCTTATTTAAGATGCCTCGGACCAGTGGATGCTGATTATAGTCTTCGGGAAGTGCACTTTGGATTATGTGGAACGCACTTAGGCTCTAAAAGTCTGGAGAAAAATTTATTGTATCAAGGCTATTACTGGCCGACGATGAGAAGAGAGGCGACGGAGCTGGTTAAAAAATGTCACAAGTGTCAGGAGGGAGTATGCCGATTATCATAAATTGCCCTCCACGGCTTTGCAGGTGATCGTTAGCCCTTGGCCCTTCGCCCAATGGGGAATGGATATTCTGGGACCTTTTCCTGAAGCCTCTGGGAAGCGGAAGTACCTGATCGTGGCTATTGACTACTTCACAAAATGGATTGAGGCGGAAGCGACGGCCAGCATCACTGCTAAGCAGATTGAGAAGTTCACATTCAAACATATCATCTCACGATTCAGTATTCCTCACAGCATTATATGTGACCACGGCACCCAATTTGATTGCCAGAGTTTTCAAGCGTACTGCCAAGAATATAAAATCCTTCTGCGATTCGCCTCGGTTGCATATCCACAAGCCAACGGGCAAGCTGAAGCCGCAAACAAGCTTATACTAAGGGGCTTAAAGCGACGGATCGAAGGCAAAAAAGGCACGTGGGTTGAGGAGCTCGACCACGTACTATGGGCACATAGAACGATCTACAAGACGTCAATAGGCGAATCGCCTTACACATTGACCTATGGATCAGAGGCAGTCCTTCCGGTGGAAATAACGATACCTTCCGTTAGATTGAGCAGCTACAACCCAGAGGAAAATGAGCAAAACCTTGTCCATAACATCGATATGGTTGAAGAGAAGCGCGAAATCGCCCAAATGAGGTTAATAGCAGAAAAGGAAATGATAGCCAGGCGATACAACAAAAAGTTGAGGCCACATCGCATCACGATTAATGACTTAGTACTACGAAAGATCTTTCGTCCCACAAAAGGCGCTGCAAAGCTCGATCCTGGGTGGGAAGGACCATTTCAGATCAGGAAAGTAATGGGGGCTAACACCTTCAAATTAGCAAGGATAAATGGAACAAAGGTCCCTCGGACATGGAACGCAATGCATCTCCGAAAGTATCATGGGTAGTCGCCCAAGAGCATGTATCGATTTCTCATTTCGCTGATTAATGAAAAAGGGCATCTGATAGCTATATCGCTGGATGACTCGTTTTTATCATTTCTATCTCACCATCGCCATTGTTCCTACCTGAAACTTACCACGAGCTAAAAATCTACATAAACGCCACGAAATATTCCCGCAAGACACGAACTCGTCTCACCTATGGGGCATCAAAGTTTAAGCTTAGCTAAGGCCTAAATAACAGCATCGCCTAAATGGCATTACAAGAAGACAACCGTCGCTCATTAGCAAAATACCTATCGCTAAGGCTGAAAAGAACTAGAGCGTCGCTTATAGCGGCTGAAGACAATCGCGCTAAGGCTTTCAAACTAATAAAACATCGCTTACGAGCTTGCCTGTTAAGATGAAGATAAAATAGAAGGCGTTTTGCACATAAAATTTAAAGCAGATCGCAGGCACATGTCTTCAAAGTCCACAAAAAAAAAAAGAGAAAACGACATCCTTGTTGGCAACCTCCTTATTTCTCTTGCCCCGACGGTTGACCCCGGTCGCTTTGGGAGGCCACAAGGCTTCTTCTGAGCCCTTCTCCCCCTTCCCACCCTCCGACCGAGCCTTGGCGGACGCCTCAGCCTTCGCGCGCTCTCGGCGGATCTTCTCCGCGGCGATATACTCCTTGTCAGCCGCCTGTACCTCTTTCATCACACTGATATACTCAGAGTCAATATCTGTGTTAGGGTCAGGCACCCCATTCAACAGACGATTGACAGCCTTAAAAGCAACTGCCAAGAATTCGCGTCGCCGGAACGGAGGGTTCGGCCCCACAACAGCCGCAAACTTTTGCTTGACGACAGTCATGATCACCGGAATTGATCTCCGGATGAGCGCCACGGCGGTCGAATATTGACGAGCACTGAGTGCCTCAGTCTCCTTCACGGTCTGCAGCGCCTTGTCCTTCTCCATGATCATCGCCTGAGCCTGTCGCCTAGCCCTGTCCCGCTCCTCAGTAAGGAGGGCTATACGTTTCAAATGAGTGGGCTCTCGCTTTTGGGCTTCGGCGGCAGCATCGCGTTCTTCGGTCAAGTCCCGAATCTGCCCTTGGAGGAGTTCCTGGTCTTTTAGCTTCTTCGCGGAAGAGGAAGCGGCATCTTTAGCTTCTTCCAGACTTTTTTCTAGTTGGGCGACGCGGGACTCGGAGGCTGACAGCTCTTTGGTCAAGAGTTCCTTGCTGGAGTTAGCCTCAGCTAAGGCTTGCTGCAGATTCGCCTGAGCCTCGTTCAGAAGGGCTAGCTCGCCTCGGGTGGACTGATGAGCAGACTGCATGTCGACAAGGGAAGAGAAACTTAGTTACGACGATGATACAAAATACGGAGTTAATTTGATTCACGATGAGTTTACCTCTTCAGTATCCAAGCGTTGTTGCAGAGCTGTGTTGGTGCGCAAATTAATGCACACAATGTTTTACTCGCTAGATCGCTCTAGCGAGATCGTTACTTCCCAAGGGTCTTCCTTTCTCTATTACTCAGAACAGTGTGTCAAGCTATTCGGGGTGTCGTTTTGGGTTTGAATTGGTTTAAGATCTAAGTAAACTAATTAAGCAATTTAAACAAGTAAACAGGCAAAGCAAATTGGGGTTTCAAAGATAGACTAAGGCGGTTGTTCAGACTCGAATCCACGCTAGTTCGGTTTAGATGGATGAAATTATGTAAACGACGAAATTCAACAGACTAGACGACTCGGCAAATCCTTTTGTAATCTCTACTCCATGGTCAGGCCGTAGAGATTCAATTCTATCAAACCTACAAGCTCCTATGGTCAAGCTAACTTGCAAGAAATCAAGAACGATCAAGAACAGTGAAATGCCACGAAATCATGCAAAGAGATTAGGTTCTGACAATCCTATGGTCAAGCTATTGGAGAACCTAACGACCTCCTAAACTCTAGAATGAAAAGCGTTCATGGTCAGACCCGCAATTCAAAGATAAACCCTGAAACTAACAATTGATCAAGTTGCCAGAATAAAAAAGCTTAAATTAGGGTTTAGGAGAAATCGCATCTAAGTCTGAAAGATCATCGATTAACATAAACGGGTTAGAAACCCGAAATCATCCATACAAAATCCTATCTAACGCTTCATCTAATCTAAACAACCCTAGAGATTTAGCCAGACATCGTTACAGAAGAAATCTCAGAAACAAAGAAGAAGAAAACTGGAGAAGAAAACATCTTACTCCGAGTAAACCTAATCTCGATTAATCCTCGAAACTCCTGAGTCAATCCCCGCTAATCCTCGCTCAATCGCGTCTCCAAAACTCCGTCTTCACCTCCGAGAGTGTCTGGTTCGTCAGAGAAAAGTAGAGAATTGCAGAAAAATCAAGTATGTTTCCTCCCTCCTCGAAATTGGGTTAAAAACCCAATTTCCGTCAAAATCCGGAATTAAAGCAAAAAGTGCGGGAAGGGGGTCGAAAAGTGCGGAGGCGCACTTTTCCCTTCAAAAGGCGCACTTTTGGACCTGAATCCAGCTCCGAACTTCTTTCGGTAATTTCCACCTCATTTGTGCTCCAAATTGATCCCCGTTTGAAGCGCCGAGCTCGTAGAAAGGTCCTCCACAATGTGGTAACCTGAAATCTCAACAAAAACAACTCGAAGCAACATCAAATTGCCCAAAAGAGGGCCAACGGGGATAAAACATATTTTACATAAAAATCATTCAAGTTCATCACAATTCAGAGTCAAACAAGAGGAATGTCGTTCAAATGTGGCGAGATAAACGCGGTAAATCTAACGTCATCAAATCACCCCACACTTAAACTTTTGTTTGTCCTCAAACAAATTGAATTTCTGAATCTCGCCCTAATTCACAAATGACAAGATCAACTACACCAAAGTTCAATCTCTAACAATTTAACCAAGACTGTATCATTCAGAAAACGCAACCCACGCATGAAAGAAAATCCACCAAACAAATCCAAGTCTCACTATCATCTGCACACATCAAGTGACAAGCACCAATCAAGCACGAATCCGACCTAACCGACCAGACTTCCTCGCACAGAGAATATAGTAATAGGGAACTCTCACACTCTGTGTTTTAGGGACGTGTTTAAACTCTCAATCACTTTCTTTACCGAATTATGTCATAGGCTTGCATTTCAACCACCAAATCAACCACTGTGACAACACGAGTAACTAGTCAAGAAGGTCTTCCCTGCAGGGACTGTAACGATACTATACTACGAGGGCTAATGATGAATGGATGAAGGGATAAATGATGATAAAGGTATGGTGCGGTGCAGCAATCGACTAACCTCCTCGAATCAAAGTCTATGGATTCCTACCGTCTAACCAGACACAGGTGGAATAATGTACGCTCGTCCTATGACACCCTCAAGCAACTTAGCACTTCATTTATTTTTTCTTTTCTTCTTCTTCTCTTTTTTTTTTTTTTTTACTTATTGCTTTCGTTCTTCCTTATGTAGGGAGAAGAACGTTTTAAACTAAAAACTACTAACACTTGACACTTTATTTGAACTCTTTTTTTTTTAGTGCTAAATTTTTAAGCTGGTAGAGGGGGTTTACACGTCTGGACATACTAGCTAAGACCACTGGTTTACTGGCTAGAGGCAAGTCACCTCAGACCGACTTCCGGTTAGGCTAATCCCAGGCCACTACCACAAGGGATCAACGGGGTGAACAAAAACATGGGAATAAGCTGTAACGTAATATCGAACCGAAAGAATAGGCCAAGCTCAAGGGTTTACACCTAAGGGGATTTATATCGGGATGGCTTCTGGCTGAGGTATCAATTCTAGGTGCCCCTATCCTTCTAGTACTCGTGTTATCGTGTGGTCTCAAATAGGTATCATGCAAATTCTGACGCATTCAAGTACAAGAAAGCCACTCAAAAAGAAACAAGTTGCAAGTTACGCGCAACGGATCAAAAGCTCACCAAAAGCTGCTAGTCGGGTTCGAATCATTTTCGTGCAATTCAAAGTGAAGCTACAAGAGTGATTCTAAAGTCTGTTCTGGCTGAATTCATTTAATTTCAATTCAAACATGCTGGTTACAGGTTCTAGATAAGACAGTCTAAGCATCATTGCGAAAGATTTTAAATCAGTTAAGCATAGCAAGTCAAGAACAGAACAAGATTCAATCATGGAAGACATACCGAAATCGAAGCAAAGCAACCCTCAAAAATAAACATCCCACCCCACACTTAATTTTGGACATTGTCCTCAATGTTCCACACCAAAGAATTAGCATGAAAAAGAAAGTGTTTAGGGGTACCAGGAAATAGATCATAAGGTTGCCAGAGAAGGCATCAGTGAAGTACCGGCGGACAGTCATGGCGGGAGCTGAGGATAGCCTGAAACTGGAGAGAACCTCACAACACGATTAGAGCATTCAAAGTACATAATAGACTACTGACTCAAGAACAAGATAGACTGACTCAATAAAATAAAATAAAAGTGTGTGCGATCAGCCAAGAGTGCACTTTTAAAATTTCCAAATTTTCCAAAATTTTTTTTTTTTTTAGGTCTCAAAAGTGCGCCCGGAGCCTTCGAAAAGTGCGCCGGCGCACTTTTACCCCTAAAAATGGCACTTTTTGAGTTTTTCGCCGAGAGTTTGGAAATTTAATTGAAAAGTGCGCCCGGGAGCCTTCGAAAAGTGCGCCGGCGCACTTTTACCCCCAAAAACAGCACTTTTTGACCTGCTACTCGGAAAAAATCAATTAAATCATGAAAAATTTGCCAAAAATCCGAGGTTTTAAAGCGACCAAATCACGAAATTGACTCTCAGGGACTGACACACACACAAAACTGACACCACGACTCTACCACGGACTCGACTCAACAAATTTAAAGACTCCAGACTCGGGTTGCCTCCCGAGAAGCGCTCTTTATTTTACGTCTTTGAGCTAGACGATACCTGGTCTAACGTGCGGCATCCCAGCTCAGAACTTCTTTCAGACTGGCATCTGTGTCCTGAAAGAATACCTTCATCGCTCCACTCTGAAGCACAAATTTCTTCCCGCTAGCATGGAACAACTCCAATGAACCGTCCCCTCGCAATCCTGCTACCTCAAAGGGTCCAAATAGCTCCACTTTGTCCAGGACCACGTCTGGGGGTTTGGTAGGAGTACTTTCATGGGGCGGCGCCTTAGCTTTCTTAGGAGGCTTGTTCTTCTTCTTAACTCCACCTGTATCTTGGATAGATACCATCGCCGCTACCTGATCCTGCAAAGATGAAGTTGAATCAGGAGGATCCATATCGGTAAACACCGTATATACTGAAGCATTCTCAAATACTAACGACATGGATTTCTTAGCGGAAGAGTGCACATTAGGATCAGGTGGAGGAATTTCAAATATAATAACTTTTTCCTTATCCCGAAAGGTTAACCTCCCAGCCTTTGCATCTATGAGTGCACCAGAAGTGGCTAGGAAGGGTCGTCCCAAGATAAGGGGAATATTAACACTCTCCATGCAATCAATAACCACAAAATCAGTCATGAAGTAGCTATCATGCACTCTAACTACAACATTTTCAGCAATTCCCCTAGGACGTCTAACAGTTTGATCAGCTAGGTTGATATTCATGTTGGTAGGGGTTAGCGTAGGCAGGCCTAGACGCTCAAACAACGAGTAAGGCATAACACTGATGCTAGCCCCTAAATCCGCAAGAGCTCTATTAATTAAATATGAGCCAATAGAACAAGGAAAAGAAAAACTCCCTGGATCAGGTAGCTTTGGCACCACGTGGCTTAGCTTCGGTTCAGACTCGCCAGCTTCATCGAGGGTAACTGAGGCTATCTCCTCTATCTTGTATGCTCTCGTCTTTTGAGAGGAGTTCTTTGGAAGATGATTGACAGCTTTGTCTTTCTTCTTGTCAGGAATCACACTTCTCAGCTCTTCCACCACAGCAGCAGCTTCTGCATTTTTCAGCTTCTTCTTCTTGGAGAGAATTTCCTTCATATGCCTCGCATAATCCGGGTTTGCAAGAAGTTCTTCCACTAAAGCCACTCCCATCTTCTGGTTATTAATAGTCACCAGAGTCTTCCCCAAATTCTCTTTGTTTAGCACAGGTCTGTTCAAGGCTGCAGGATAAGGTGCTTTTGGTCGGTAAGGATCGACTGGTGGAGTAGCTTCTTTTCTTTGCTGCTCCTTCTGACACAACTGCTCCATTGGCTTCTCCAAATCCTCTGTGCCGTCCTGAAGAGAAACTGCTCCACAGAATTCTTCCTTAGTTTTGCTTCCTCCGACATTGTTAGATGAAGAGGAGGGAGTTGTGCTAGGAAGAAGACCAACTACCTTCTCCTGCAGAAAGTTGGTTATTGCCGTCACCCGATCGTCTAGCTTCTTGAGAGAAGAGTCGGTGTGTGAGATGTCCTTCTTGTTTGATTGGGTTTCAGCAAAAATCTTGTCCAACATGATCTCGGAATAGGTCTTGGACGCAGAAGAGCTCGAACCACCGTTGTTGTTCTGATTCTGGTTCTGGTTCTGGTTCTGGTTGTTATTCCAGCCTCCTCTGTTCTGCCATTGGGAATTCTGATTTTGATTCCCATTATACCTTTGGTAACCCCCTTGATTTCCTCCCTGAAACTGATTCTGATTCTGATTCTGGTTATTGTTCCAGTTCCCTCTGCTCTGCCATTGGGAGTTTTGATTCTGGTAACCATTGGAATTTCTGAAATTGTTGTTCTGGTTCTGGTAATTCCCCTGGTTCTGTCCACCAACATAATCAACCTCCTCTTGTTGTTGGTCTGGGTTACCCTCAAACTTCCAATTACAACTCTCTGCTGTATGATCTGGACCACCACAGTTTGAACACGGGGCGGTGACTGCTGCTACAGTCTCTGGCGTAGAAGCAGAGGAAGGAGTGGTTCTAGAAAGCATCTTGAACCCTGGCGGTGGAGCTGTAGGAACACCCTGTGAAGGAGCTATCTTAGCCCTTTCCAGCTCATGTTTCAACCTCTGCACTTCCATCTCCAATTTTGAGTTATCCAACTCCAACTGACTTTGAACAAGGTTTACTGGTGCAGGAACTGTGGGAACAGGGTATTGGGCATCAGCAGAAAATCTCCTTTGCCCCAGACTCCTGTCGTCCACCTTTAAGGGATTAGCTTGCATTAGAGACTTGATCCTCATGGCAAAGGCCTTGCAAGCAGCCAAAGCCGCGGCTGCGGTCATATCATCCAAGTCTGTATTCAGCTGTAAAGAGAAATCCTTCCTCTTCTCATAATCCAAGCCACGGAGGAATATAGAGAACTTGTTATAGTCATCCCATCCATGGTGAGGACAGGCTCGGAGAAGCCCTTGAAATCTTTGCCAAGCCTCATAGAAGTTCTCCTCCGGACCACTTGTGAAACCTGTTATTGTGCCCTGAGTGCATCAGTTCTGGAAGGGGAGAAGAACTCTTCTAGGAACGCTTTAGCCAGACCATCCCACGTAGTGAAGTGATTCGCAGGATGATCATACAACCACAGTTCTGCTTGACCCTTCAGAGTGAAAGGAAAAAGCTGAAGCTTGACTGCATTATGATCCGCTTCATTGTTAGAGACTGTATGAGCCAGCCTCAAGAAGTTCCTCACATGAGCATTCGGGTCCTCATTAACACCTCCAGAGAAAGTGTTCCCGTTTGCTTGAATCATGTTGATCAAGTGAGATGGGATGTGCAGATTCCGAGTTCCCGTGTTGGGAATCTGAATGCACGAAGCTGTCCCATCTATGGTCGGTCGGTCGTAATCCTTCAACGTCCTCTCCGCCATAATTTCTATCTCAGGGGGGATAGGAGGATCTGTGGAAGGATCTATGAGAGGATCCGCAGTAGCAATGGTAGATGGTGAAGGCGAAGATGTAGATGAAGATGTGAAAAGGTTCTTCCTTGTTTTAGGTGTCTTGGCGGGAGGAGGAGGTACCGGAGTAGTGCCGAAGTGAGTGTAGAAGACTCTACCCTTTTCAGCTATGCGCTTACTAGCCCGTTTTTCCTCCGAACCTGCAATCTTGCCTGAAACAACAAAAACAAGGAATACCAAGTAGTATAAAAATGTGGGAGATAAGAAATGATAAAAGAGTGAATGAAAAGCTTGAACGCACAATGCCTTTCCTAGAAAAAGAAAAGGTCCCGGCAACGGCGCCAAAAACTTGGTGCGCAAATTAATGCACACTAATGTTTTACTCGCTAGATCGCTCTAGCGAGATCGTTACTTCCCAAGGGTCTTCCTTTCTCTATTACTCAGAACAGTGTGTCAAGCTATTCGGGGTGTCGTTTTGGGTTTGAATTGGTTTAAGATCTAAGTAAACTAATTAAGCAATTTAAACAAGTAAACAGGCAAAGCAAATTGGGGTTTCAAAGATAGACTAAGGCGGTTGTTCAGACTCGAATCCACGCTAGTTCGGTTTAGATGGATGAAATTATGTAAACGACGAAATTCAACAGACTAGACGACTCGGCAAATCCTTTTGTAATCTCTACTCCATGGTCAGGCCGTAGAGATTCAATTCTATCAAACCTACAAGCTCCTATGGTCAAGCTAACTTGCAAGAAATCAAGAACGATCAAGAACAGTGAAATGCCACGAAATCATGCAAAGAGATTAGGTTCTGACAATCCTATGGTCAAGCTATTGGAGAACCTAACGACCTCCTAAACTCTAGAATGAAAAGCGTTCATGGTCAGACCCGCAATTCAAAGATAAACCCTGAAACTAACAATTGATCAAGTTGCCAGAATAAAAAAGCTTAAATTAGGGTTTAGGAGAAATCGCATCTAAGTCTGAAAGATCATCGATTAACATAAACGGGTTAGAAACCCGAAATCATCCATACAAAATCCTATCTAACGCTTCATCTAATCTAAACAACCCTAGAGATTTAGCCAGACATCGTTACAGAAGAAATCTCAGAAACAAAGAAGAAGAAAACTGGAGAAGAAAACATCTTACTCCGAGTAAACCTAATCTCGATTAATCCTCGAAACTCCTGAGTCAATCCCCGCTAATCCTCGCTCAATCGCGTCTCCAAAACTCCGTCTTCACCTCCGAGAGTGTCTGGTTCGTCAGAGAAAAGTAGAGAATTGCAGAAAAATCAAGTATGTTTCCTCCCTCCTCGAAATTGGGTTAAAAACCCAATTTCCGTCAAAATCCGGAATTAAAGCAAAAAGTGCGGGAAGGGGGTCGAAAAGTGCGGAGGCGCACTTTTCCCTTCAAAAGGCGCACTTTTGGACCTGAATCCACTCCGAACTTCTTTCGGTAATTTCCACCTCATTTGTGCTCCAAATTGATCCCCGTTTGAAGCGCCGAGCTCGTAGAAAGGTCCTCCACAATGTGGTAACCTGAAATCTCAACAAAAACAACTCGAAGCAACATCAAATTGCCCAAAAGAGGGCCAACGGGGATAAAACATATTTTACATAAAAATCATTCAAGTTCATCACAATTCAGAGTCAAACAAGAGGAATGTCGTTCAAATGTGGCGAGATAAACGCGTAAATCTAACGTCATCAAGTGTTCATCTCGGAGCTCACGTGCCTTATGCATCAGCAGTTGGCGAGACTTGTCAGCAATACTCAAGGCCAGCAGCATCTGCAACGCAGAAATTGCAACACAAATTATATGTATTGAAGCCATAAAT
The DNA here is from genome assembly GCA_034768395.1 of Linum lewisii. Taxonomy (NCBI): domain Eukaryota; kingdom Viridiplantae; phylum Streptophyta; class Magnoliopsida; order Malpighiales; family Linaceae; genus Linum; species Linum lewisii. The sequence goes on along the minus strand of CM068297.1, from coordinate 74,562,091 downwards.
ACTATGGGTGCGTAGCGGAGTCGCATAGTGGCAGCTAACCTCATGGTGCTTCACATAGACATTACCCATGGCAGGATTGAAGTCGCCAACCTTCACATCATCCAGGCCTTGAAAAACGCCAGACGTTAGTTCTTCGGCGATATCGCGTGCCACGTCGGCAGAGAGCTGAGAGCGTCGAGGGTAGACGATGGGGAAGTAGCCGTCCGGCTTCTCGTAATCTGGCGCAGAGTAGTCCGTCTAAACTCGATGAGACAAGGCACGACGACCTTCCTCATCATTGTGGGGAGATAGAGGCGAGTCGTCGTAGAGGAAGGAAATAGTCTCTCGCTCGCCCGGGTCCTTGTGTCCTCGCTTCCGGGGGAGGCGGACGGTCAGAGTCATGAGGGGCGTGACGCCTAGCGTCGCCTTGGTTATCTGAAGATGGTAAAGCAGGATCTGCAGTATCCCTTAGAGGCGAGGTCACGGGCCCAGTAAGATCTACAGCATCTCTCAGGGGCGAGGTCACGAGCTCCACAGGGATGTCGTCCGTAATGATGATGGGCTCTGTACGTTCGGGGGTAGATGACCTCCGTCGCTTGGGCACAGGCGACGATCTTTTTTCGCGAGAGCGACGGGCCCCTCGTTTTTTCCCTTTTCCTTTGGGAGACGGCGGTGGGTCCGTGGTCGCAGCAGGGGGCTCAGATTGGGGTTGGGTCCCTGGATAGGCCCTCGAGCCGACGTGCTAATCAGCACATTTGAAATATCTGTCATACCTGCAGGAAAGTTACAAAATTAAGACGAGGCGTGTCAAAAAAAAAAAAATATATATATATATATAAATAAAAATAAATGTTTAGGTAGATGAGGATGCAGGAAAAGGAGGTCCTGTCTACCTCCAGGAAGCGTCGCCAGAATGCGGTTCAAGGTAGGAGGGTCGCTCAGGTCAAAATCTTCCTTATTAATGAGCGACAGGAGTTGTCGCTCCAGTGTGGTTATTGAGCGACCACGGGGAAAATTGTTGGCGTCGCCCCGCGACCAGAAGGAGGGCAGAGCTGTTATCCAGGTGTCTTCCGGCAACGGCCTAAAATAAAAAAATGAATGATACCAAGTGGGGTGTGGCTTTACAGTTTTCCGCATCCCCACATTCTTGTAAGCATCCCGCTTCACGAAGCTTAAGCCGTTGGTGTTATGTTTGGCATTATACATCAAGGAGAAGAGACGAAGGGTGGGGGTGATCTTCTCGCGTTGACAGGAAGCCTCAAAGCTGGCTATTACAGACCAGGAGGTCGCGGTGTAGGCGCCAAGCGAGGCTTTTAGGGTTTGAAGTAATGATACAACAAAGGGAGAAGGAGGAAAGCGCAGGCCGTTGGTAAAACTTTCGGTCCATATCCCGTGCCAGCCCCCTGGGCAGTTGCCGATGGTGGATAAATACGACGAGGAGGCGTAGTCCCAGCGAGTGGGGAGTGCAGCATACGGTGGTGGCGAAGAGATAAGGGAAGTAGCCTGGACCAATGACGTAGCGGTCCCGGCCAAGTCCGTCATACCACATGTCCTTCCAAGCTTTGACGGTGTAGCCCTGATCAGTGACAGGCGCGGTCATATCTACGGACCAGGATCGAAAGCCAGGAATGAATGGTGCATGCCCCATTCTCGAGGCTCAGAGAGGTCCGGTGAAGGTGAACGGGAGACGATTTTTTCAGAATCGGTTGAGGAAGACGACATTATTGATTGAAGTAAGGAACAGGGGGGCTAGTATACAAAAGGTTTCTATGGAAAGAGAACTAAAAAATAAACGGAGGAAGAGATCAACGATAAAGGAGGAAGAAGATTTAAGCAAAGAGGAACAACGTACCGGGGCAACTGAGAATGTAGTCAAGATCGTCTGACATCGGAGGCAGAGAAGGGTAGTCGGGATCGGAAGAGCTAAACGAAGAGAGAAGACAAGAAAAACGGAGCGGAAGGTTAAGCAAGGCAAGCAAAGGATAAAAAGGGGCTTGAATGAAAAAGCAGGAAGAAGAATGAATGGAGGAAATAAGGCGTCTTATATAAGAAAAGAAGGGACTCTTGAGTTGCTTACATTGGGAAAAGGAAAGGATGCGACTGATGAAAGGACCGTTGGGATGACCAGCGTTGGGAGAAGGGAAGCGTCTTGGAGACGCATGAAAGAAAGGTGTCGATTGGGTGGCTGCCCACTATGGCCTGGGAGGCTATTCAGTAGGTAATAATCAAATTAAGGGCTACTAATAGAGGAAAGGACTAGAAGGACCCTCAGCGGCAATGAGAGCAGGTATCCTTTAAAGGAATGCAGCAGGCGACGGATCTGAAAAATCCGCCAGTGCCCTTGGAAACAAGAACACTGGCGGACTTGGGGGCTCATGATGGGCCACCCTGAGTCGGATAGCCCAATGGGTAAAGGGGGTCCGCTAGTCAAAGAAAGTCAACACTTCAGGCGAGGGTTGACCAGGCAGATGCCCTAGAATCGCTCAGGAGATGGGCCTGGGCGCACAAGCCCAAGAGAGGCTATAAGGCGACGGCGTGTCCACCATGATGGAAAACCCTAAAGAAGTCACGTGGGCCAATCCTAGAGGTTTCGTCTTCGCCAAGCGACGGCTAGGATCCAACGCCACGTGGCGCAACCTGCTGGGCTCCGTACCAATTGCCTAACGGTCTGGGCAGGCTTGCCAGGCTATAAATACAGGGGAAAGGAGCAGGCAGGAGGAGGAGACCAAATTCTGGGGGAAATCCCTAGGTACGTTCTGTCACAGCATAGTCCTTTCCATTCCTCGTATCTAGTTCTGATTACTACCCCCATTCTCTTATTGCGAGGCGATCCGGAGTCACTCAGGCGATCGGGTCGGCTCCTTCATTGTTCCAGGCGACGAGAGCGGAACAAAGTTCATCAAGGGTCCACGGTGAAGCATCAGAACTCTGCAGACGTCAAACATTATTAGTTTTCCCATAACCTCTTCCTCGATGTCTTCGCTTCGTTGTGCTGCAACTATCTCATCGCCAAAACTTCGGTTGATGACGAGAGTGGGAAGATTGATCCAGAGGTATCTCCATTTAGTTGACAGGATGCTTGACTTGGCTGCTTCCTTCAATGGTAAGAACATGAGTATCTACTCCCTGACATCATCTGGTAAGCTACTGATTCTGTCTGCAGAACTAGTGGCCATTTTGCTTAGTAGTGATTCCTCTGCAAAGAAAGAACAAGTAGGATATTTCGGTTATATATATGGCAGCAGATAATGTAAAGGTCCAATCTTCAAAGTTCATAAGTTAATGGGAGGTGTTAGCCTGTTGAACTTCTCTATATGATGATGCATGGAATCTCAGGATGCTTTGAATGTATTAGTAATTATTGAGGCGTGACTGTTGATTTTTTCAAGTTTCATTAAATTCCTCTTCTGTTGTTAACTGTAGTTGTTGGTTTCAAAAAAATTGGGTATGTGTCTGCCATGGCCGACAGGTTATCTAAGTGTTACTAGCTAGTTTATCTGAATAATGGCAAAATAACATCAAAATAATACATGAATAAGTGCTACTATAACTCTATAAGTAACACTCGTATAACATTCAAGTAACATGTCTGCCATGGCGGATAAAAAAGGGTGTTCACACAAAATCTGGATCGTTGATTTTGAAGCCCACATTCCCTCAATTTTGGTCTTTTTTGTAGCTTTCTTATTGGCTCAACTCGATATTTTTTGTGTAGTTTTCTGATTGGCTCAATTCGGTCATTTTTTGTAACTTTTTGATTGGTCTCAATTCTGAAGCGTCCCAAATTGGTTCCAAAATTTTGAATATATAATCATATTTTTCAATATTTAGTAAAGTTATTACATTTAAGATCAATTTTTTCTTAAATCACATTTTAGATTATTATTAATCTAATTTATGATGACCATCTTAACTTCAATATCATCCACCTCGATTAAACACCTCGCACCATTGCAGCCCATTGGAAAATAAGCCCACAACCCAAGCCCAATAACCATTGTATCCGGGTCAAAATATGGTGGATATAGCTTCATTTTTTTCATGGCTCGAGGTAGTCATACATTTTATGTATAAGCATACACTTAATCATACAGGTTTATTATACTTTAATTTGAGAAACATCTAAGAATTTTATATCGTTTTATGGGCGACTTAACTTAATGAATGAAGAATAACGTTGAGGCTCAATGTTGAAATCGCATCTAAAAAGTAACATAATATCCTAGATGATAGCACCTCTAACCATAAAAAAGACTCCCTACTTGGCTACCTTAGAGATGACAAGAGCTATACCACTAATATCTCAAAGTACCGATCATACTCGTTTCTAAAAGCCCGCAATTATAATATATACAAAAGAATTAAAAACAACAAAATATGAAGTACTTGACACCATAAATAAATGTCCAGCAACAATCGGACCAAATGCCAAGAAGCCGCACTTGGAGGTTTCTGTGTGATGGATCTTACAAACAAGATGTCCAAAAGGCAAGTATCGGGGTAATCTCTATTAGCCCTGAAGGCCGAATTGTGGATAGTGTTGCCTGCTGCTTTTTGTGTAGAGGACCAAAGGCTGCAGAAGCTTATGTTGGTCTAGCATCTTGCAAGCTGGCGGCGAGGGAAGCTGAAGTTTGGTCAGACTGCCAACAGGTCATAAAGGCGTGTCTTGACCCGGATGACGATGGCCCGTGGGAGTGTTCGACGATAAATTTTAGGTGTGGAATTTCATTTATGGATAAATGTTATTGGATTCTTTTTCCGATCTTGCTTCCCATGGGTGCATTTTTGGGTTCATGTTGTGTGTAACTTATCCAACTTATCGTTCTTCAACCGGACTTTGTACTCACATCAAACTACTAATTCTTTCAAATTTAAAGAACTAGAGATGGTGAAATCTAAAATCAGACATTAATGTATGAATTTAAAAATGTTTCTCATTTATCAGATTCTTCAATTCTTTCAACTCAGTACGCAATCCGTAAACAAAGACTCCCAAACATGAGCAAAACACTCATCATTTAAAAAAAAAAAAATAGTCAAAGCAATGAGGATGGAATAGTTGTTTGAAGAGTTTAATGTGATCTATGATGAATAAAGTAATAGTACAATTTTCACAAAAACAGTCACCCACTATTTCACATTTGCACCGCTCTCATTCAATACTATGACCGCTCTCTGATGGTCAAAATCATTAAAAATACTAATAATAAGGCAAAATAGCACTTTGCCCCCCTCTACTTTACCAATTTAACAGATAGCCCCTATACTATAAATCGCTCTTTTTACCCCTCCTACTTTGGCTACTTTTCCGTTTGGGTCCTTCTGTTTCAACTTTCGTTTTCGTAATATTAAATCTGGATACATACGCACCCGATGGAGAGAGATATCGGAGGTAAGAGATGAAGAATTGGTTAGGGAGGTAAGTTTGGGAGGTATCGCGAAGAGTATGGTGAAATACAAAGGGTTTTTAAATCCACACATTTTATTCGTCGATTTCATCCTATCTAATTATATATACTTATATTACTAGTTAAAACATGCTTAGTAAGCTACTACATGACGATTGGAGCTAACGTGGTGTACTGAATGCGGATCAATTAACGTCATGGAGATGAAAATTGGAACGGAAGGACTCAAACGATAAAGTGGTCGAAGTATGAGGGGTAAAAGAGCGATTTATAGTGTAGGGAGCTATTTGTTAAGTTAGGAAAAGTAGAGGGGGCAAAATTGCTATTTTCCCTAATAATAATAATAATGAAAAATATAGAACTAGAAAGATCCATATTTCCATTTTTAGTATCAAATGTACCACATGATTAAATTACACTTTTAATGTTTGAACAACCTTATTAATACTAAGTTAGTGAATTATAAATGGACACTAAGACCATTACTCAACTTATAACTTATGTTCGCAAAACTTTGATAGTATGTAATTTTCTTTGTTTTTAAATGTGAATTAGTATTTTTATTAAATGTGATCTAGTAAATTGATTAACTCTATACTATTTGATCTCGTGGACTAAATCATTCTAGATCCACCGTGGATCAGGATGGATTGGAAGAGTTAGGGCATTAGGGGTCCTTTGGTATGGCTAACTGCTAGGATTTAGACTTGGTCAGGGTTTTAAGGACTCTGACTAAAGTTTTGCTCGTGCAAAAAATTTCATTAAAATCAAAGATTAAAACATGTTCTTGCTTACAGTTTAGTCCAATCACGGTGAAGACTGGATGCATACATGAGTCGAGTTTTCATCTAAAATTGAACAAAAAATATTAAAATAATATAAAAATAATGTTAAATTCTTTCTTAATAACCCGGGCTATTGAAAATTTGGTATGCAACATTTGATATCTCAGAGGTCTTGATTCCAAATCTCAGAAGCTCTCAATCTATTGTATAAAACTTGTAGAAGCTATGCAAACTTCAGACTCTATCGAGAGCTTTTAATTTGAGTGATAAAATATTTCTGAAACCGAATTTTGGTGTTGATGACTCCATAGGCAAAGAGCATCTAAAATGTTTCACTATTTTGGTAACATCTTTCTGTACAGTTTCCCTTCATGATCTCTCACAATGCAAAGATTTGGTAGCTAGAGATATGGACCTAATCAATTAAATGCCCACCCAAAATCAAACAACCTAGCAAACATGCAATCCCCACCACTATAAATGACCATCTTTTCCCAGAAATTGCGATATCTAGCTGTAGTTGTAGTTTTAATTTTGAATATTTTACATAGAATTTCAACATGTTAGTACAAGAGACCTTGTGCGATGGGCTAGGTTAGCCCATCCTCAGTTCAGTCATTGGTTATTGATATATTTCATTGGGTGTATCTGACCGATTTTTCTAATCCAAATGACAAGTTAAATCACCTGATTTGTTATGGGATGGTCGCCTGGTTCAACAGTGAGAGAGTTGACATGTCGCCTAGCTGGCTCCACGTCGCCTCATTTATAAGAGAATGTGAGGTAGTAATCAGTACTTAGGATATGCAAGAGGGCGTAGAATTACTTACCGAGGAAAGGTTCCCTGCTGTAAAAAGTGTTTGACTTTGACCTCTCCGTTGTGGGGGTTGCTCAGATATTTATAGCATGAGCGATATTGTTATCGTCTTGTTGCTATTGGCTATAAATACAGACGCGTCATTCACCGTTGGAGGGGGTGTATGTTTCTTCATGATCATTCCACATGTCCTTAGGATTTTTGGGATCTTCAGGGTTACTAGCGAGCTTATGTGGGCTAAGTCCATACTTTTATGTTAAGCTCATCGCCTTTAATTTAGGGCAAGGAATCTACTCCGACGATGCCTTTCTAAAACCTTTTGGTGGATTTCTTGGGTCCAAGGTTTGAGCATGTGTTCTTAGTTGGTCTACGTTGCTTAAATGGGCCCTCTCTCCCATGCGGTGTATATGATCACTCCAGTGAGCTCTCTCTTCCAAACGACCCATATCCCTCATAGCTCCTGTGGGCCGATCATGATTAGTTAAAGAACCGATTTCGAAACATACAACAGTTCATCTCACATACTCCAGCTGGTCATAAAGTAACAAAATGTCACAAGATGTATCCCTACGATATTATCACTACCAAAAATACAGTAACATATAGTATAGTAACGCCATTAAAGCTCACCCACCAACTCTACTAACTTTGTCAGGCATTCAAGAACCCTATTCTGCAACCTCTCTCTCTTTGTATTTATAACCTTGCTCGAACATTTACTCTCTTCAGATCATATCCATAGCTCAAGCTATCTAACACATCCATCCATGGCGGTTCTACTACTCTTGTTCGTAGCTTTCATGGCGTTTTCCTCAGCCAAATGTCAACAAGTTGTCAAAGGCAGAGTCTCCTGCGTTGACTGCACCGCCACTTACGACTTTTCAGGTAATTAGTATGAACATAAAGCACGTTAATTTTTTTTTTTTATCGTTGCATGTTCGTTATTCATGCACGCACATTGAGGATACTAGTCGTGTGTTCATATCTATGAGAGCAACGTTCATCTATGAGACAAAATAAATCACTAGTTGTGTTGTTCATTAAGTTATAAATATTATGTGGAGGAGTCAAATGTAATGGGTTCATTACGATTAAGTGACGAAGTCATGATTCTAGTAGATCCTAAGTCCAGGGATCTTTGGATAGACACCCTTGGCTTTGTCAGTATTACAATTTTGTGACTATTTGTATCGTTATTTTTTCTTAGGATTCGTTTGGGTGAGTGGTTTGGAGACGGGAGATTTTATCCAAATGCACTGTTTTAGTGTTTTATATCTACTAAGTTGAATAAAACAAGTAAGCTTTATCAAAAAACAAACCAAAATCATGTAATTTTCTAACTGAAAAGTTGAGTGTTTCGATTAAAAATCGAGTAATTAATGTCTACTTAATTAATCATTTTTGTATACTTTTTAACGGGATATCTATATTTAATGGTGGAACTGGAGATGAATCAACCTCAATCGCCAGTCAGACTCCCCACGATTTAGAGCGAAAAAAATTTGTGTCAAATCATAAAAATCAAAGTCTATACTTCATTTTTTTATATATTGGGTGATCTTCGCGATTTGAAATGATCCCCTAACCTCCAACTATCTTGATTCCGTCACTGATTTTTACATTTTTCTTTATTTTTCTTCAGACGTAATGATTTCATTCAGGTGCGACGGCGTCAAAAAGCTAGCCGTGACAGGAACCGAGAAGGACGGATCTTTCGAAGCCGAGCTACCCTCATCAACACCCAAAAACTGCTTAGCCATGCTTCTAGGTGGCCAAACCAAGCTTTATGCTTCAAGGGCAAACCTAGTCTCCAAAATTGTGAAGGCCTCACCACAAGCTTCTTCTTCTTTCTACACCATCACCACTCCTCTAACATTCTCCACCACATGCCCTCCGGGGAAGGCTAGCTACTGCGGTGGCCGAAACGGGCTAGGCTCGTCGAAGACCGTCGATCTTCCTCTTCCCAAAGAGTGGGGGCTTGCACCTAGTAGCTACTACATCAACCCTTTTGTACCCATTATTGGGATCCCTTGATTAAGATCATGTGTGTTGTGTGTTTGAGATGAAAACATATATATGTGGCTCTAGATGAATAAGTTGTGGAAAGGAAGAAACGGTGTCGTTTTGGGGTTGTGGAGTGCTATAGCTGGTAAGGATTATGTGTGTATAAGTATTATGCATTAGTATTAAGAACTAGTGTAATGTACTTGTGTGTAATTAAAGTCATGAATGTTCTAAGAGGGTTAATGTTTACTAATTAATGTGGCATTTTGTAATTTGCACTATATTGTATCTCATTTTAGGTTTTTTTTTTTCATTTATGAATTATGAAATAATCTTGCATGTACATGTTTACCTTGAGATAGCCGAACGTAATTTAGTCACTATAAAAAAATCGATTGACCCTTGTTGATGCACTTCAAGGACAACAACAGTTATACTCTAGCATATGATGTCATGTGTACATATCCATGTAACCTACCAAACATTTGGGACATGACCCTCTTATCCATCTTCGTCTACTTTTGTATTTCTCTTTCTACCATTATTGAGAGCAGTAACTACAAACGAGTAAGCAGGTAAAGAGTTTGAGTTTGGTTATTATGGTATGGATCATGTAGTTTAGGTAGCTTGGGTAGTTTCGGTATAACCTTTCTATTTCAAACTCCGAATTCATACATATTACGAATACCTTAAACCCGCACGAATGAATTCAGATCGAGTCTAAGTAATTCCAAACTCATAGAGGTTCACTTCTAGACCTACTAGTCTTTCTTTTATATTTTTCTAGTATAGTTCGTTATCTATGATTGAAAGTCTTCATGGCAAGTAAAAACGTCTTCACAACTCATGCTCACAAATTATAATAAAAAGATGAATAAGTTGATAAGGTATAAACTCAAAAAGCCAAATATGACTAATTATGGAGAATTCCATTTTCTCATTTACTCAATTAAAATTAAAATTTTAATGAACATTTATACACAAAATCCTTATTCATATTAACTTGTGCAAGTACCAAGAACCGGATTCGATATTAAACCATGAGAATTCACTACTGGGTTCGAACATGACATGGTATTGAAACAAATCGACTAGTTGATCTCAGAGAGATAAAGTAAGTGTAGAGAATTTTGATTGGTCAGTCATTAATAAATTTTCAACAAAATTCTACCGATTCTATTTATACATGAACGAACTAACAAAAAATCGTAAAATTATCTTATCATCGCCAACACCGTGAATTGACACCTCACTAACACATGACAATACAGTCAACAAATTCCAACTCTGTCCCCCCGGGCCCCGACATGTAATCCTAAAGGAGATCAATCTACTAAAGCCAAGAACCATTCTTAAACCGCAGCCCATCAACTTGAATTCCTATGTATTAGAAATTTATAGGAAAAATAACACTTTGACCCCCTCTACTTTGATATCTTAACAAATAACCCCCTACATTATAAATGGCTCTTTCTACCCCTCCTATTTTAGTCACTTTGTCGTTTGGGTCCTTCCATTCCAACTTTCTTCTTATTAATGTTAATTCTGGACACATCCGCACACCGACAGAGAGAGATATCGATGGTAGGAGACGAAGAGCTGGTCTGGGAGGCAAATTAGGGGAGGTATCGCAAAGAATATGGTGAAATATGAAGAGTTTTAAAACCACATGTTTTATTAATCAGTTTTATCCTATGTAATTATATATTTTATATTCTCAATTACAAATACTTAGTAAGCTAATACATGATTATTGGAGCTGATGTGGTGTGCTGAATGCACATTAATTAAGCGTTAAGAAGACTAAGTTGGAACAGAATGACCCAAAAGGCGAAATGGTTGAAGTAGGAGGGGTAAAAAAAAGTAATTTATAGTACAAGGGACTATTTGTTAAGTTGTCAAAGTAGAGGGGACCAAAGTGTTATTTTCCCGAATTTATAAGTTTAGAGTCTTTCAACTCCAAAAATTCATGAATTCATATGAATCAGGACCACCACTGTCCCTGTTACACTTGCAAGTCACAAATTATAATATAATTATATTAAACGAAGAAAATTCGTAAAATAATTATTAAAAATTAATGAAGAGAATGTTTAACAGTCATCTTATTACAGCTGTGAAGGGTAAAAGTAGTCCGTTGACCGATGGGATTAATTTTTAAATATATGTATTTTTTTTTACCATGACTTAGAATGTTCTTCTCCTCTCAATTCACCCATTACAAAATTAATTAAATTTTGGTTCATATTTTGCACATGAAAAATAAGTCAATGAGAGAGGAAAAAAAATAACAAAGGTCAACGATTTTAGAGGATGAGAAACACCTTCGAAAGTCGGATGTTTAGAGAAAAGCAACATTAATATCTTTTTAAAATATTTTTTTTAATTAAAATACATATTAACCACTAAACCACTATTGTTATTATTATGCATACTTTTCCATTAATAAAACTAGCTTGTGGCCCGCGCTTTGCAGCGGCAACATACTATCAATTACATAATCGAGTCTCTAACTCTCTCATAAGGTCATACCGTTTCTAGTGTTTAATTATGATCTCCGAACACTCTATTGTGTGTTCCCAAGTAAGTTTCATTGCCCTTATTCGCCAGTATGTCCGTGAAGTGGTTTGCCTCTCTATAAATGTGTTTTAAAGTAACATTCCAGTTCCTCTCCAGCAGTCTTCTATACTGACTAACAATTGTTGCATGTTGGCAGTCCAAGTACGTGCTCATTAATAAGAGCTTAACTTCACATATGGAGTCGATTTGTATTTTAGGGACTCTCAACCCAATTCACTCTCCATGCTTATGACAATGCTTGTGAGTTCTGCACATGTTATTGAACATATTCCAAGATTAGCAATGAAGGCGTCTACAGTCTCTGCCTTCTAGTCTCTTATAACTCCTCCTAGTATCACCACTTCTGTTTGTTGCCACTGACCCGTCCGACCAGTGACCATGTGTAAATAGTACCGCAATAGCTAAAATCTCATAAAATACTATTAAAAAATTGACTATATTAGAGAATAATTAAGGATGAAAAAATTAAATGAAAAAAGAGAGAATAAAATTAAACTAAAATGTAGTGAATCTTACTACATATTAAAAAATGCTATGGATGAATTGATTAAAAATAGCAGGAAATAATATTTCTAGTATTAATGTTTTTTAATGCATGTTTTTTTTTCATTTTAGCCCTTGAGAATTTTTATTTAAAGTATTTGGATGGATTATTACTGGTAATGGATCTCAATATCTTAGTGCTTGTAAATATTGACTATAGTTGGAGTTGCACCTTTTAATTTTTATGTAAGGTTGTGTGTAGGGCTGTATATGAGCCGAGCCGAGCCGAGCTTTAGCCTAGCTCGGGCTCGGGCTCCCCTTAATTTTTCCTGGCTCGGGCTCGTGACGAGCTCGGATGGGCTAGCTCGGGCTCGGCTCGTATACAGATTGTCTGGGCTCGGGCTCGTCTCGAGCTCGGCTCGGGATCGGCTCGTTTACTATGTTAAACGAGCCAGGCTCGGATTTGGCTCATTTATAATGCTAAACGAGCCAGATTTGGCTCGTTTATAATGCTAAACGAGCCAAATCTTGGTTAGACTCGTTTACCAACGTAAATGAGCCAAACTCAGGATAAAAAAAAACATCGGAAATATAAGAAATTAAACATTCTACAAAAATACGATATAGGTGCTACAAAATATCGAGAATATAAACAATCACAAAATCCAAGCCATATGAACGTTTCCATCGTGCATCTCAAGAAACAAATTAGCAACCATAAAAAAGAAAAAGACGCCAAAGAGAAGAAGAAGAATGATGTACCGTCGGTCGTGGGCTCGTGACTCACGAAGTGGGGATTAGAGTAATTCTAGGGTATATTAACCATTAGGGTAATTAGTAATTACCGTATTACTTCTTTTAGGGTATCAGTATATTAAACTCTTAGGCTTCAATATTTCATTACCATTTAGGTATTAGGATTATACGAGTTTCAATCGAGCCAGCTCGCGAGCTTGGCTTAACGAGCTAACGAAACGAGTTGGCTCACGAGCCTGCTGAGCCGACCAACGCATTGGCTCGAGCTCGGCTCATTTAGGTGACGAGCCCGTTCATGAGCTAGCTCGCTTACGACGAGCCGATCTCACGAACGAGCTTTTTTTGAAAAAAACGAGACCGAGTCCGAGCGGCTCGCGAGCAGCTCGGCTCGTATGCAGCCCTAGTTGTGTGTAGTACTGGTTTATGTGTTTCTTTTGTGAACATATTTCAGATTAATTGTAGCTGGAAATTTTTCAAGATCATGTACTTGGATTTAATTTAATGTTTGTAGATTGACTTTTCCTATGTTATTGGCATATATTTTATAATTTATTTCTATTTTTTACATTGACTGTGAGATCATTCTTTTTTTGTGTTGTTATTTAATTATTAACATATCATGAATTTCTAAGTAACAAAAAACTTTTAAAATTTCAATTATAGTTTTTTTATAAAGTACAATTATTGTAATAATTTTTTATCCAGATAATTATTGATAATGTAAACTCGATCAATGCTCATGTTCAATTAAAATCATGTGGACCGTATAAAATTAAATAAAATATAGAAAATGATTATTACATTCCTAATGAACATGGTGAGAAATGTAATTTGATAAAAGATAGTTTATTCCTATAAGTTTATATTCATTTTGAAATGATTATATGTAAAAGGTTGGTCTGTCCAAATAGGAAATGTGAACATAATATTTACGATAAAATCGATAATCATAAATTATGTCATGAGAAATACAAACCAAAAACTTATCTACTCCATTGAATATTCTATGAATAAAAAACTCATTTTGTGTTGGCAAAATAAATTCTATTTATCTAAATTTGAGAAGAAAATAAAAATACCTATCATAGGCATTAGTTTAATGAAATGTGAAAAATAGCTCATTACGAAATTGGAGAATGTTGATTGTGCTGATCTATGTAGGTGGATGCTGGTTCTTCGTTATTTATCATGTCTAGCTAGATTATTTATTCATAGATTATGCTCAACAAACTCTAAACACGTGATGTAGAATTTGGGTTCTCAAACCCTTATAATGTTGTTGTGTGTGATGCATTCGAACCAAACCTCATTTATATTTTCTAATGGCTAGTTTCCAACTGTTTATCCTAATGATCAACTCATTTTAATTAATTGTGGTGAAATAAAAAATAGACGACTCAATAAATTATTTTATATAGTTGTGGCTCGTAACTTCTCAAGAGAATAAAAAAAATTATAAATCTGGGAGAGAGAAAATCTTGTTGTAGTCTAGAGAGTTGTGGAAGTGAACTTATGATAATTTTGTCATTTTGTCTGTAACACGTAAAATAGAGTGAAAATGAACATTTCATATGAAAGGGAAAATTATGAAAGAATGTCAAATCAAATTTTTTTGTTTAAAATACTAATTTTTAATTATTTTAAAGTCTAAATTAAGGAGAGAATGAATACAAATTAATAATAAATATATATTCCACTTTATTGAAAATTTAATGGAATTTTACTTTAAACTTAATAAATATTTAAAATATTAGTGAAAAAATATATAAAAATTATGCTGTATAAATTATTTTTACAAAGGGACAGTGTAATAAAAAAGAATTTAAAAATAAAATAGTTATAAAAAATGTGGGTACAATCCCATAAAAATTTGAGAGTTTAATGAAAGGAAAATATCGTTTTACATATCATTTATTTGCAGCGGGTATTGTTGTGATTGGTTAATAAGAATTTTATTTTATGGTTCATTCCGCACTCGTGAGATCCGGGCGGTAAGGGAGGGATTACCACGGCTCATCTCTTCTCGAGAATCCATATAGTCCTTATCAGTGTATGGAGAAGAAGTTCTTATAGAATTCTTCGTAGAATCTACAAACATTAAGCATAAGTTTTAATTATTAATTAATTAATCCCCTTAATGTTTCAGAAATTATGCGTAGAAAGGAAAAGTGTAATTAAAATTAATTCTTTAATAGATCACTTTTTTAACAATAAAAATTATGTTCATTAATCGTCCAAATCAAATTATATTCAAAATAACCTCTAATCTAATTGGGTGGATAAAATTACACTTTTAACTATAAGAATTTATGTGAATTTGAAGAATATCCTTATAAATGAATGAGGTGAAGAATATCCTTATTTATGTGAATTTAATTACTTAAAACAAAAAAAAACGAATGAGGTAAGAAAAAGGTTAAATAATGGTTAAAATAATGATGATCTAAAAATTCTGGGAATAAAATATAAAGAAAAATGATAACGGTTTTTTTTCTACTTATATGTAAAATTGAATTAAATAATAATTAATTAATAGAAAATTGCTATTGGTTGATTAGCTACAATTAAGGAGAGAAGGAATAAAAGGGGTGCTCTTTTATATTTGCTTATAATAGAACTAGATTATTAGCGGCCCATTGGCCGATTTTTTGTGTTAATAGTTTACCGGAAAATAATTTTTATTAGATTACTTAGAAGTGTGGTTGAATTTTTTCATTTTAACTTTTTAATATATACTTTTTTCTACTTTTTAATATATAATCATTTAATTCATATGTTGGTAAAAAATTATAAATTTGTTATCAATTGTTGGGATATAATAAACAAAAGCATTATAGTTATGTTTCTTGTTGTTACGTTGAAAACACTGCAACTTTTCTTTGATTAAACTACTCCAATCATTAGGTGTGGCATTGTTGGTTGTTCACTTTGTCTCTTAACATGAGGTTGAGAGTTCGATCCTTGTTCGTGAGAAAAGAATCAAAAAATTTTGTTTGTCAGAACCGATTTTTATCCAAAATACCCTCATTCCTAGAATGAAGGAGGAGCTCTAAAATCCTCAAAAAGCTGACGTGTCAACTGAAAAAAATGGTATCTGCTTTAATGTATTAGTAGATATAATAGATTGTTGGGGTCTTTTATTTTTTTTATTTTTTTATTTGGTGCTTGGATTGTTATCTCATAATTTATTTGGCGGTCGAACTGAGGTCGTTGGATGCCAGATTTGATGGTCGGGGAGCTGCTAGTGAACGGAAGTACATATCGATTCAAGATTTTCTGAAATGTTTGTTATTGGAATGAAATTTTTGAAAGGTTGAGTACCGAAATGAAATTTCGTCAAATTGTTTAGTAAAGAAAAATTAACACATGTTATAAATAGAGGGTTGGGGGATTAGAGGTTAGAATATTCAAAAGTAACAAAATTATACTTTGGATCTTGGCCTTAAAATAAAAGCTCTAAATATATCATTGAACTTTCAAATACCCTCATGTGTAAAATGAATCGAATTTCACATCCTCGCTAATAACAAATATAAATTAAAAAAATCATAATTATTAGTATTAAAAATATGAATACTGTTATTAAGAATGGGAGTGGATCAGCGTCCAAGACTTTCTTGGGTTTGGAAAGTTCCAAACCCATTTTCAACCATTAGATCTAGTTTGACTCTTTGACTAATCTAATGGTCCAGATTTGTTAGGGGCATTTAGGACTTTACACAAATAATTAAATTATTATGTTTAATTTAAATATTTTATTATTATTTAAATTTTTTATTTTTCTATTACTGTTTGGCAACGGGACAAACTGTTGCCGTCCAATTTTGCCGGCCGCCATCGCCGGCCACCGGCCGCCGGCGCCGGTCGCCGGTGACTTTTCCAGTGACTTTTTTTTGGTAACTTTTCCAATCACATTTCCGTCGACTTTTCTCCGGTGACTTTTTCCTGTGACTTTTCCGACGAGGACAAGTTAACTAGTTAACCTGATTGTTACAATTAACTTATTAGCATGATTTTTTTATTCGTAACTAGTTAACTAATTAACTTGGATTTTTATAGTTAACTAGTTAGTTAACATGTTTTCCGGTGAGGCTCTGGAGACCGACCAAACTCCGGTGACTTTTCCGGCGAGGACAAGTTAACTAGTTAACCTGTTTTTACTAGTTAACTAGTTAACATCATGATTTAAATAACGAGTTAACTAGTTATCTAATCGAGTTAACTAGTTAACCAATCAAGTTAATCTAGTGAATCAGTCGAGCTAACTAGGTAACTCGATAAGTTAACTAGTTAACCAATCGAGTTAACGAGTTACCAAGTTGTTAACTAGTCATCTAATCGAGTTAACTAGTTAACATCATGATTTAGATAACGAGTTAACTAGTAACTAGCTAAAGTACAGTATAACCGATCAAGTTAACTAGTTATCTTCTTGAGTTACCTGATAAGTTAACTAGTTATCTACTCGAGTTAACTAATTAACTTATCTAGTTAGCTAGTTAACCATTCGAGTTAACTAGTTAACCAATCGAGTTAACTAGTTTAACCAACCGTTTTAATTATAACTTTAATTTTTACTAAATAATCATCATAGTTTTTTGTAACTGCGAATCATCACTAAACTTAAATGTTAACCAACCGTATCAATTGTAACTTTCATTTTTACTAAATAATCATCATAGTTTTTAGTAACTACAAATCATCACTCAACTTAAATGAATCACAAAACCATCACTCTTCTTCAACCTTGGCCAACTCAATCAACGATGAACCCCTCCTCCTTCCACTATCATCATCATCATCTATGGCGTTTCTCATCATCTCCTTCACCTCCAAAGCCTTCCTCCTCATCTCAATCCCTTTCTCATCTCCATTCATCACCACCTCTTATGGTGCTGGTTTTTGAGAACAAACCTTATACTATCATTTGATTATGGGATTTGGGATGTTGCCACGTTAGTGGATGTTACTGCTGATATTTAGCTTTTGGGATACAGACTAGACAGAATGTTAATGCTGGTATTTAGCTTTTGGATACAGACTAGACAGCTTATTCGTAAGGTTATCTATTCATAAGGTTGAAACTTGAAACTGAAAATTCTGCAGCAGCTTGTTTCCCCTTTCTCTATTCTTAACTGAATTCTGCAGAAGCTTGTTTTCCCTTTCTCTATTCTACTTTCTTCATGTCGGCTATGGGATTAAGCACAATGCAGCTGCCCCTTTTCCCTTTCTCTATTCTTCTTTCATATCAGGAGAATGTGGTTTAAAACAAAGTTGATGCCCATGAGAGGCAGACAAGAGTTTTGTTAGGAAATGCAGACATGAAGAAACTCAGAAATGCAGCAACAGCCAAATTAAAATCACCAACATAGAGTTTTGCTCATAGCATTGTAGATCGAAATGAAATGAATTCATCAGGTTTAGATTACCCTAAACCGAACTCTGTCACCAAATCCCCCATTCTCGCCAAATATACTCTGCTTCACAGTTCACGGATAGGAATTAAACCCAAAAGCGCAGAAAGATATGACACTGACAGTAACAAACCCAGAAACAATGAAATTAGAATCAACAACACTGATTTTTCTCATAGCATTGCAGATCAACAAAGGATAGAGTTTAGGTTACCTCGTATGACTGAAAGAGCCGGTTTAGATTACCCACTCTTGTTTGTTTCCTTACTTTCTTGCTCTGGATCTGAAACCACACATCCTTTCAAAGAAACACAAATAGCTCCACCCACTTCAGTAGTAATGAGCAAGTAGATGTCTGATGTGAAAATGTGAAGGAGAATAGCCATTTCTTCTATCCTCCTCTACTTCTTCTCCCCTTCATTTCCCTTTTCTACCAAGAGAATGCATTCGGCGACCATGGCTGAAAATCACAATTCCTCCTTCTTTCTTCACAATCGACAGTGAAGAATCTGCCCAAGCAATTATAATACAAGTGAAGTGAAGAAGATCATGTTTGGTATTGATTATTTGATCAGTAAGAGGGTGGAAGAGAAAGAATAAGAAAGATAGAGAGAGATAAGGAAGATAAGGAAGATAACAAAGTAGGTGTGTGAAATGAAAGGTTCTGGAAAGTTTCAGAATGTACAAAAACACGTCAGTATCTATGTTGACCGGTTAACCGGTTTAACCGTAACCGATTAAAAATCGGTTTTGGCTAACCGGGTTTTAGATTAGGGTACGGCTTCGGTGCTTGATTTAGGCAATAAACGGTTTCGGTTAGCCTGGTTTGACCAGTTACGGTTAACTGCTAACCGACCGATTTCCACCCCTAACCTCAATCTTCTCCTTTAATCACTTCCCACCTCACTTCTCAGATCTTCCCTCTCTCAACTTCCACTCATCCCCACCTGAAAATAAAAACCCAGGCAGGAGCAATCAATCCAAAAAAACCCTCCCAATAATAACTCCCCAATGCAAATCAGTACCACACCCACCCCTCCCCTACAGTCCCCTGCACCCAACCTTCCTCTGTCGCGATCCTCGGCGAGGTAGGCGGCCTCGTCCGGAAATCTCACCGGAAACTTTAAACTACTGCGATTAGTCAGTTGCAGCCGACGTCGTCACGCTCTCAGCGGGAGATGGCGTACGTTGCTGCGGAGATCCCATCAAGATCTGATGGCATGAGATCTGGACGAGCCTGTTCAGCTAGTGAAGCGAAGGCTGGAGGCGGCGATGGAGTTGGTCGAAGGTGATGATGACTCATCCGGCCTCTCCTCTCGTCTGGGCTCTCGTCGGCGTAGAAGGGGGAAGAAGGAGGTGGAGAAAAAGGAATAGAAGGGGAAAGAAGGAGGTCAAAGGAAGGCAGGGACGGTTAAGGAAAATTAGGGTTTTATTTAATTTTTAATGAATTGACGAATTTGCCCCTCCGTGTTTTAGGTTTGGAACTTTCCAAACTTCAATTCTTGGACGCAGATCCTTTGCCATTAAGAATACAAATATATTATTAAAAAAAATAGATTACCAAAAAATATGAATAAAAATGAAAATTTTGGAGTTGTGGGGAATCGAACTCCATGCCTCTCGCATGCAAAGCGAGCGCTCTACCATATGAGCTACAACCCCTTCACATTGATCTAGAAATCTATCTTATAGAAATTGTGTTTTTGAAAATGGTGTGTTTGAGTACGAATTTTGGGTAAAAATGGTTGTTTGAAAGTTGAGTTTTAGGTATGATGTTTTTAAAAGTGGATTTAAATACTCTATAATTTCTACACTAATGTTTGTATTTGAACTATGAAACATCACTTAGGTCGGCCGTATAGATTTCAAAAGTTTCAAATAATTGGACGTGTGCCCAAGATCACTCAAAATCCTAATAACCTAATTTATAATTATAATAATTATATTTAGTGTAATTATATACATGACCCAGTGCATTTTATGTGCGAGATCAAACTCTATTAAATTTCTAATTTAGCCACTGAAGCCCAAATATCGAGGAAAATAAGCTAGAAGTTCAAGGATTAGAAGTTCATCCGAAGTTAAACATTATAAAACTATAACTTTATAAAAATCAAATGTTAAACAACATCATATTTGTAAACATCAATAACAAAATACAATACCACTAATCAATGTAGTATTAACTCAACATTCAAAACTATACTACTCATATTATTCATTACTCATCAGTCATATAACGAATCAACATTTCACTTTTAAGTTTAACGGTATAAATCAACATGAATGGCTTAAAACGATTTTGGAGATTTTTAGTTCAATAACACAAAACTAGTAGGTTTTTCCACGAAATTTTTTCAACAACTGAATCGACTTAGTAAACGATTTAATTTTTTAAAGATCGAACCAAACCAATCCGGATGAACCGATTCTAACAAAAATATTAAGAACTAGTTTAGGGTTTTTTTGAAAGTCAATTAGAAGTCTTGGGACTTTGCCAACAAAATAGTCAAGACACGTGGAAAGAAGACTAGTATGTGAACGCGGAAATGAAATTGAAAAGTTAACAATAACTAAAGTAGGGCTTAAATCCGTTTTGGTCATCTACCTATTGGGTTTGTAACATTATAGTAATCAACCTTTAAAAGGTGACCTACATACCACTAACTTGTTTCAATGGTAACTCGTTAGTCATTCCGTTAACTTTTCAAACTTAAAACTCTATTAAGTTGATGGATCACCATGTCAATTCACCATATATGTCCACATCACTCCTAAGTTCTATCATTATCAAGAACCATTGCATCTCTATATCTCGAGTTGTTGGGAGTGATCCAAGATTGATTTTTTTTATTTCACTAACATGTCCCCTCAAACATATAGCTCTGCACAGTTTCGGTAAGTATGTACACAAATTGTGGGCTACCAAAATTTGAAATGGAGACATCTAGATCGATCATCAAATGCTGATATCATACCAAGAACGATTACATCTCAATAACAAGTTGTTGGGAGTGGTCCACGCTTGATTTTATATAGTTCACAAACATCTATGTCATCTATTTGATCTCAAACTCATACTAACTTTCATCCAGAAAATCCGTTAAGTTGGCTTAAAAGATTTTGAGTCAATTTTTGGAACGATTGAATGGGTAAGAGATTACATAGCAGGAGCATGTACATGGTGATTCATCAACTTAATAAAAAAAATGATGAAAAAATTAACGAAATGACCAACAAGTTACAACTGAAACAGATTAGTGGTATGTATGTTATTTTTAAAAGCTTGAGGACCATAGTGTCACAAATCCAATAAGTTGATGATCAAAATGGATATTAACCAACTAAAGTAGGGGTTTTAGCAAGTCACATAATAAAACAACAACATAACCCTACTTGAATTGAAAGGTATCAATTGAGAAAGGGGTTTCCGTGTGAAAGGATAAATATGTGTGGATATGATCACTCTTTTCTTTCTCAATTCTCACCACACAAATTAAATAAAGAGTCCATAGGTCAAGTTGCCTTAAACAAGAACGTAACTTTGATTCAGTGGTAAAGACAGGATTCAAGTATACCTTGAACTCGATGTGTAAGATACAATGAACTAAAAATATTTTCGTACAAGAAATTACACATATTTAACTATTTGGGTCTAGGAGACCCTGAGCTTGGGCCACGAGTAGACTCCCCTGATTTCGCCACTGCTTTGATATGAGTTTTATGATCAATTTTTTTTTTGCCGTTTTGTGTATCCTTAAGAGCATGGACTAATTAACCCACCAAGACCAAGACCTATAGACCTTGATCTTGCCCTCTTACAAACGACAAATCAAGTCATGCTCACTTGAGAAATAGGACGTTTGTTACTCGTTATGCATGATAGGGATTGAGGCTACTATATGGTCGATACGATCGATATCATCTCGGTTGATTTAGAGGATTTTTTGGGAGCAGTTCGGTTTCGGTGTTGATGGCGACGATGAACAAGTTCATTCGTGATATACACATGAAATATGATGTAAGATGAGTTCGTTCGTGTGGTGTTTGTACATGTTAGTTGTATTACATGTGTATATGTTGTTATTTGTGTGTATGAATGACACCTGAAATACTACGATTCACACACGAATTAACTCTTTCAATGTAATGGGATGGATAACATACGAGTAAGAAACTCATATTACGTTGCAGCAAACGGATTTAATTGTTAACACCAAGTCATTTTGGTGGGAGCTCTTATTTGATATAGATGTTGTTGTCTATATTTCTTAAATGTTTTGTTGAAATTTCGATCTTAAATGATGCTATCGCTAACTAGAGTAATTGGCTTGCTAGTTGAGATAAGTGATGTAGCTAGGATTGGTACACAAGATGAGTCAGACTATTATAAGTACGGCTCACGCCTCATCGCACAAGATCTACATATATATTCTATTTCTCATTACTATTATATATATCCCACTCTCAATATAGCAGGTACTTCAAATTTAGATCAGACGATCAAGATAGATCAAACGATTCTACGTAAAACATATACTCTATAAACTCACCCATCCAAAAAAAAAAAGAATAGTACACGTGTGCATGAAATGTAAAGAAAAGGGTCATTAAACGGTACTGTTGATTTAGGACCCTTGCACATTACTCCAACAATTTCATCTGCGATGAATTCGACACTACCCGCTGATGTTTCTGATTTGGAAATACGTGCAGCAGTTTTTGCTATAAGTCCTACAAAAGCCCCCGGGCCGGACGGTTTTACTGGTTTATTCTTTCAAAATACTGGCACATTATAAATCTTGATGTCTCTCGTGCTATTCAAGACTTCTTTCGTTCTAACCGTATGTTGCCCGCCCTGAATCACACATGGTTAACCCTAATCCCTAAAATTTCTGACCCCAAGTCTATGAAGGATCTTCGACCAATTGGCCTGTGCACAGTCATTTATAAAATTATTTCAAAAATCATTACGGGCCGCCTTTCAAAGATTTTGCCTCATATTGTTAACCCATGTCAGAATGGCTTCATAAAGAATAGATCAATAACCGATAATATCCTTCTGGCACATGAATTGATTCATCATTTCAAGTGTCATTCCGGGAATCAACATTACATGGCTTTCAAAATTGACATGGAAAAGGCCTATGACCGAGTTGAGTGGGACTTCTTATTCCCATTACTATATGCCCTAGGCTTCGCACCTCGATTCATTTCGTTACTACATGCTTGCCTAGGGTCCGCAACAATGGAAGTCCTGGTAAACGGCACGCCGTATGGCTTCTTCTCCCCTACCAGGGGGGTTCGCCAAGGAGACCCACTTTCCCCACTGCTCTTTGCCTTATGCTCTGAAGGTCTCTCCTTGCTTATCCACCAGGCACTCCGTACGAACTCCTTGAGTGGCATTGGACTTAACAGCCGTTGTCCAAAGATTTCTCATTTAATGTTTGCTGACGATACAATCTTGTTCATAAAAGCAACAAGAACATCAATTCAAAATTTGAGGGCCCTACTCTACACCTACGAGTCAATGAGTGGTCAAAGATTCAATCTTTCCAAATCAGCGGCTTTGTTCAGTTCAAATACCCACTGACTAAACAAACAGAGTACTTATCATCTCTGGGAGTCTCGGCTTTTGACCCGAAACAGCGTTATCTCGGATTACCATGCATTGTCCTACGGTCTAAACAAGAAACTTTTCAATTTTTGGAAGATCAGGTTTCCTTACGTTTGAGTAGTTGGAAGCGACATTGTCTTTCTCCGGCGGGAGTTCACACGCTCCTGAAATCTGTGATTGCGGACTTCCAGTTTATGCTATGTCCTGCTATTGCCTACCGGATCAATTATGTATTCGTTTAAATAGCCTCATGGCCAACTTTTGGTGGGGACAAGTTGGTACAACCAAAAAACAGCATTGGATTTCGTGGTCCCGCCTATCACTACCCAAACATTTAGGGGGGTTGGATTTCAAAGATTTTATCCTCTTTAATCAAGCCCTGCTGGCTAAGCAATGTTGGTGAATCCTTCAGAATCCGGAGTTACTACTCTCCAGGGTACTACGAGCTAAATATTTTGATGGCAAAACAATCTTACACGCACGCGCGGGCGCTCGACCCTCGCATGGCTTTCAAAGTCTTTTGCATGGTCTTAACTTACTGAAAATCGGTCTTCGTTGGCAAATCGGGTCAGGGTTCCTCCTTCATCCATTGAAGGTAAACTGGATCCCCGCAGATCTTCCTACTATTCCAACTTTACGATATTGGGGCCCTTATACTGGTCCACCCTCTATTGTCGGCTTGATTGTGGATAGACGTTGGGATAGAAGTTTGCTTCGGGCACACTTTACTGAGACCTTATCTCTGATATACTTCAAATACCTCTACCCTTGTCTCCGTACCCTGATTCCCAAGTGTGGCATTTTTCTAGTTCAGGGGTCTATGCCACGTCTTCTGGATATGACTTGGCATACCGTTTGAAAAAACCCAAGAAACCACAGAAATATAGTGTCAGCATCCAAGATGCTACCCTGTGGCTATCATCCTGGGAGATCCAAATTCAGCCGAAATTCAGATTCTTCCTTTGGAGAATGCTTCATAGGATTATTCCAACCATGGAGTGTTTACTTCTCCGAGGCATGGAAATGCCTCTAACCTGTCCAGTCTGCCATTCGGCAGAGGAATCGCTGGAGCATCTGTTATTCGATTGTCCGATTTCTCTTGCGTTTTACAGGATGGCCAGACTAACGCCACCATCTTTCATCAACACCCATTTCACAATCTACTGGAGATCCATCCAGCAGCATCAACCCCACCTTGCACCAGTTTGGATTCTTGCCTGGTGGAGGATTTGGAAGGGCAGGAATCATGTGGTCTTCAATCTTGCCCAATTTTCAATTGAGGCCATTTTCCGCCAATTTGCCTCACACCTCTCCGAACTCCCAGTTTTTAATCAGCCTCCATCCATGCACCTCCCTTCCCCGCTTGCACCATGTCCGCTCCGTTCTTCCTGGGCGCCCCCGCTGCTTCCTCGCCTAAAAATAAACGTAGATGGAGCGGTTCAAGTCCCCCACGGGGGTTCCACGGGCTGGGTGCTTCGTTCTGCCTCGGGCGCCATTCTCCATGCTGTAGGGACTCCTTATCCAGGTATAACAGATCCATTCATCCTTGAACTCTTGGCATGTAGGGATGCAGTTGCTTGGTGTGTGTCTTCTGGTCTTTTTCAGGTGGATTTCGAGGGAGATGCAAAACTGGTTTCAAAGGCAGTTCGTAGTCATGACAGCTCAAGAACAAAGGGCGGGGTCATCATTCAAGAGGTCGTCCGTTTATTAGCTTCTAGCCCAAGCTTCAAGCTGCTCTCAGTTCGCCGGTCAGCTAACAGAGCCGCCCATTCTGTGGCACGTCTGGCTCTTAGATATCTCCCAGGGGTGTTGCCGGTAGTCCTCACACCCTGGGTAGATTGTAGTTAATTTACAGCTTACTGCCTTGATTCTCCTCCAGGAGCTATCTTCGTCAAAAAAAAAGTTGAGATTAACAAGACCTGGTCACATAAGCAGACAGGTTTAACCATTCGAAAACCTTATCGAACCGGGTCGACCAAGACGGTCGGTTACTATTATTGCATCTAAAATACTTGGGCAGTCAATATCAATTGATTCCACATGCATATATTCAACGACCAGTGCATTCAGTTGACGTTTCTTTTTTCCAATTTTTTTTTCTTTCTTCAAATTAATTAAAGACAAAATTAAGAAGAGCATATAATAAAACGAAAAAAAATGTCATAATCAAGGACCTAAGCGTTTAACCATTCGAAAACCTTATCGAACCGGGTCGACCAAGACGGGTCGGTTACTATTATTGGCATCTAAAATACTTGGGCAGTCAATATCAATTGATTCCACATGCATATATTCAACGACCAGTGGCATTGAGTTGACGTTTCTTTTTTCCAATTTTTTTTTCTTTCTTCAAATTAATTAAAGACAAAATTAAGAAAAGCATATAATAAAACGAAAAAAATGTCATAATCAAGGACCTAAGTAGGAAAACTTCAAACTAACTTATGTCCACGTCTATGCTTATAGCCTTAATGTTCCACAGAACAAGCTTTAGTACGCGTGAAATTTTTTGGCGGGTGTGGTTAGTTGATAAAATGACATGTTCCGCTCTTGTCGCCTGAACAATGATGGAGCCGACCCGGTCGCCTGGAACAATGATGGAGCCGACCCGGTCGCCTAAGTGACTCCGAATCGCCTCGTAGTAAGAGAGTGAGGGCAGTAATCAGAACAAAGGGGTGAGGAATGAAATGGACGATGATGTAACAGAGTGTACCTAGGGATCGCTCCCAGAATTTGGTCGTGTCCTGCAGTCTGTCCATTCCTTCTGTATTTATAGCCTGGCAGGTCTGCCAAGACCGTTGGGCAATGGTACGACGCCCAGCAAGTCTCGCCACGTGTCACCGAATCCTAACCGTCGCTTGGTGAAGACGAAACCTTCAGGATTGCTCCACGCGTCCTTTTAGGGTTTCCCAGATGGTAAGCGCATAACATCGCCTCAGGGCTTTTCCTGGGCCGCGTCTGGGCCCACTCCTAGAGCGACCTTCAGGGTATCTAGCTGGTCAACCTTCGCTTGACATGTTGACTGCTTCCTGGGCCATATCTGGGCCTGCCTTCCAAGCTTTCTGGATAGTCGCCTGGTCAACCCTCACCAGAGGCGTTGACCCTCCTTTTTGGGTGGATCAACTCGCCTACTGGGCTGTCCTGATCCAGGGTGGCCCATCATGAGCCCCCCAGTCCGCTTGTGTGCTTGTCGCCAAGTACACTGGCGGACTACTCTTTCTCGTCGCCCGCTGCGTTCCTTGAGGAACCCTACTTTCGCCACAACCGAGGGGTCGTCTAGTCTTTTCCTTCCTCCGTAGCCCCCTAACTCGATCATTGCCTACGAGATAGCCCCCTCCTTTTATATTCCTTTTTATGGGCCGTGTTGCCCAATCACCACCTCTCACGGCTTGCGTTTCCGAGACGCTTTCCTCTTCCCAATGCCAATAGCTCCATCCGTCCTTTCAACTGTCGCGTCGTTTCCGTTTCCGATGTAACCACTCAAACGTCTCCGCCTTTCCTTTATAAAACGCTCCGCTCCCATCACTGTCTTTCTCTTCTTTCTCCGTCACTTTGCTCCTTCACTTGCCCCTTGCTTTCTTCCTCAACCGTTCCTGTCCTTCCTTCGCCTTTCCTACTCCACTTTCCGATCTCTTTTTTTTCTTCAGATGTCCGACGACCTTGACTATCTCCTCAGCTGTCCTGGTATGTTTCTGCTCCCTGCTTGAATCTTTCTTCATTTTTTTTTCTTTTATCTTTTCCGACCGCCCTCTCTGTTATCTAGCTTCTTTCTCCCGGTAAAACCCCCTGTATATTAAGGTCCAAATGACCTCATCATCAACCGATTCGGAGAGAACTACCTCCGACGATTCTCAAAACTCTCCCGACCCTTCAGAACCCCGAGAATGGGGAATGCATCAGCTTGGATTCGTTCCCGGGTTCCGCCCCTGGTCCGTGGATATGACAGCCCCCGTCTCTAACCAAGGCTACACCGTCCGAGCTTGGAGAGACATGTGGTATGACGGCATTGGCCGGGATCGCTACGTCATCGGACCAGGCTATTTTCCTTATCTCTCTACTACCACTATATGCTCCTTTCTTCCCAAACTTTCCCTTCCGACCTGTTGGGACTATGCTGCTCCCTCGTTCCTGTCGACCATTGGGAACTGTCCCGGAGGCTGGCATGGTGTGTGGTCAGAAAGCTTTACCAACGGCCTGCGCCTTCCTCCTTCTCCCTTCGTTATATCATTACTTCAAAACCTCAAAGCGTCGCTTGGCGCCTATACCGCGACCTCATGGTCTGTTGTAGCTAGTTTCGAGATATCTTGCCAACGCGAGAAAATTACTCCTACCCTTCGCCTTTTTTCCCTTTTGTACAGTGCCAAACATAATACCAACAGCCTTAGCTTTGTAAAGCGAGGTCCGTATAGGGATGTGGGGATGCGGAGAACAGTTTAAACCGCATCCCACATGGTACCATGCCTTTTTTTATTTTAAACCCTCGCCCGAAGATACCTGGACGACGGCCCTTCCGTCTTGCTGGTCACAAGGCGACACCAATAACTTCCCCCGTGGTCGCTCAGCCACTGAGGTCGAACAACAGCTTTTGTCATTTATCAACGGGGAGAACTTCAACCTGAATGACCTTTCACCCTAAAACAAGTCCTGGCGACGCTGCCTGGAGGTAGATGGGACTATCTTCCCCACTTTTACGTTTATTCCTGCTTTCTATTGTCTCGCGTCGCGTTCCCTTTTGCTTCCCTGTTTCTGACCTCTCTCTACCCTCTTGTGCAGGGATGACATACATTTCTAACGTGCTGATCAGCACGTCAGCTCGCGGGTCAATATCCACGACTCAACCGCAACGTGAGCCGCCACCGGAAGTTGAGCCACCACCTCCTTCGCCTCATGGGAAAGGAAAGAAACGGGGGACGCGCCGCTCCCGCGAAAAAAAAATCATCGCCTGCGGCAATGCCAACAAAGCGACGCAAGTCTTCTTCCACCGGTACGTCAGACCCAATTACCATTGTGGAAGACGATCGGGCCGGGACAGCGGATCCCTCAGCCAATTACCACTGTCGCCGATCCTGAATTGCCTCCTAACACGG
Source organism: Linum lewisii (assembly GCA_034768395.1). Lineage (NCBI taxonomy): Eukaryota > Viridiplantae > Streptophyta > Magnoliopsida > Malpighiales > Linaceae > Linum > Linum lewisii. The sequence continues at coordinate 74,533,161 of CM068297.1, read as the reverse complement.
AGCGTCACGACGCTTCTGTGCCTGAGCCCCCTCCTCAACGCCCCGGAAAGGAAAGCCAAGCCCCTACAGAGCGGAATCCATATCCTTTATCCCGGACGACTCACCTTTGTCGCCTCATAACGACGAGGAGTGCCGCCGCGCTTTATCTCATCGTGTCCTGTCAGATTTCCTGGCGCCAGGCTATGAGAAGCCGGAGGGCTACTTCCCCGTTGTTTATCCTCAGCGATCACAACTGTCGGCCGACGTGGCTCGTGACATCGCCGAGGAGGTGACCGCTGGGGTTCTGAAGGGGGCTGGACGATGTGAAGGTCGGCGATTTCCATCCTGCGATAGGGAACGTCTATGTGAAGCATCACGAGGTTGGTTGCCTAGCCCTCCTCTCTTGTTTTATACATAATATATGTATTTTTTAGAATATTTTGTCAACCGTCGCTTATCAACATGTTTTGTTCTATTCCTTATCCAGATGTTGCTGGCACTAAGTATCGCGGATAAGTCGCAGCGACCTATTGATGCGCAAGGCCCGGGAGCTTCGTGATGACCACGCGGCACTCCAACGCCGCTTCGACACCGAGGAGGTACGCAGAAACTTGATGATAATGACCTTCTTTTACTTCAAGCTGCCTGTTTGCTCTTTTTCCCTTTCCCTTCTTGTTATTGTTGTTGACTTTTTTTTTTACACAGTCTGACCATCAGGCCGCCAGGAATGAGCTCGCTCGCCTGACTGAGGCGCATTCCCAACTTCAGCATGACTTAGGCGAGGCTACCTCCGCTGTAGAGCGCCTAACGCGAGAGTTATCAACCAGTCAATCCTCCATCACCAATTTGGAGAAGAGCATGTCCGAGGCCAAAGAAGCTGCTTCTTTATCTGCCAAGAAGCTCCAAGATCAAGAGGCTCTACAAAGGCAGATACAGGTTTTAACGAAGGAAAGGGATGAAGCGAAGAAGCTGGCTGAGGCGATGACCGTAGAGAGGGATCGTGTCACGACTATTAAGGAGGAGACTGAGGCGCTTAGCGCTCGACAGTATATGACCGCCGTGTCACTGATCCGAAGGTCCATCCCTGTGATCATGACCGCGTCCGTCAGAAATTCGTCGCCGTTGTTGGGCCTTCCCCTCCTTTCGTTCGATGCGAATTTCTCTCGGCTTCCTTCAGGGCTGTGAATCGCCTGTTGAATGGTGTGCCCGATCCCAATACTGACGTCGACCCTGAGTACATCAACGTGATGAAGGAAGTTCAGGCGGCGGATCAGGAGTATATAGCGGCTGAGAAGGCCAAAAGGGCTCGGGCCAAGGCTGAGGCAGCTGCAAAGGCGAGGGCAGATGGTGGCAGAGGGGAAAAGGCGTCCGAAAAGAGCCTAACATCCTCACAAGGCGATCGTGGGCAAGGCTCGGGGCATGGGAAGAAATAAATGATGACTTTTTATTTTTCTCTTTGTATTCCTTTTCTCTTTTTATCCTTTTCTCTTTTTTTTTTTGTACTTGTAAGACAAGCTGCCCGCGATCCACTTAAATTTTATGCAAAACTCCTTTTTATTTTGCCTTTATCTTATAAGGTAGGCTCGTAAGTGATACCTCGCTGGTTTGAAAGCCTTAGCGCGATTGTTTTCAGCCGTCATAGGCGGCACCTTAGTTCTTTTTAGCCTTAGCGATTGGTAATTTGCTAATGAGCGACGTTTTACCTTCTTATAATGCCATTTAGGCGATGCCGTTACTTTTAGGCCTTAGCCAAGTTTGAAACTTTGAGGCCTCGTAGGCGAGATGAATCCATGTCTTGCGGAAATTTTTGTGGCAATTATGCGGCTTCTTAGCTCATGATAAGTTTCAGGTAACAACAATAGCGATGGTGAGATAAAAATGATAAAAAGTGAGTCATCCAGCGATATTGCTATCAGATGCTCTTTTTTTCATTAATCAGCAAAATGGGAAATCGATACATGCCGTTGGGTGACTACTCATGATACTTTCGGAGATGCATTGCGTTCCATGTCCGCGGGATCTTTGTTCCGTTCATTCTTGCTAATTTGAAGGTATTAGCCCCCATCACCTTCCTGACCTGAAATGGTCCTTCCCATCCGGGGTCGAGCTTTGCGGCGCCCTCTGTGGGGCGAAAGATCTTTGTAGCACCAAGTCATTAATCGTGATGCGATGTGGCCTTAACTTTTTGTTGTATCGCCTGGCGAGCATCTCCTTTTCCGCTATTAACCTCATCTGGGCAGCCTCGCGCTTCTCTTCAACCATATCGATATTATGGACAAGGTTTTGCTCATTTTCCTCTGGGTTGTAGCTATTCAAACGGATAGAAGGTATCGTTATCTCCACCGGAAGGACTGCCTCTGAACCATAAGTCAATGTGTAAGGCGACTCGCCTGTTGACGTCTTGTAGATCGTTCTATGTGCCCACAGTACATGATCGAGCTCCTCAACCCACATGCCTTTTTTGCCTTCGATCCGTCGCTTTAAACCCCACAATATAAGCTTATTTGCGGCTTCAGCTTGCCCATTGGCTTGTGGATATGCAACCGAGGCGAATCGTAGAAGGATTTTATATTCTTGGCAGTACGCTTGAAAACTCTGACAATCAAATTGGGTGCCATGGTCACATATAATGCTGTGAGGAATACTGAATCGCGAGATGATATGTTTGAATGTGAACTTCTCAATCTGCTTAGCAGTGATGCTGGCCGTCGCTTCAGCCTCAATCCATTTGGTGAAGTAGTCGATGGCCACAATTAGGTACTTCCGCTTCCCAGAGGCTTCAGGAAAAGGTCCCAGAATATCCATTCCCCATTGGGCGAAGGGCCAAGGGCTAACGATCGCCTGTAAAGCCGTGGAAGGCAATTTATGATAATCGGCATATTCCTGACACTTGTGACATTTTTTAACCAACTCGGTCGCCTCCCGTCGCATCGTTGGCCAGTAATAGCCTTGGTATAATAAATTATTCTCCAGACTTTTAGAGCCCAAGTGTGTTCCACATACTCCAAAGTGTACCTCTCGGAGGCTATAATCAGCATCCACTGGTCCGAGGCATCTTAAATAAGGTCCTGCGGTGGACTTCCTATAAAGGTCGTCGCCTATTAAGGTGCATCTGCCGGCCCGTCGCCTTGTTTTTGTAGCCATCGCCTGATCCTCCGGAACTGTTCCATCCTTTAAGAACCTAATAATGGGGGTGCGCCAATCGTCTTGTATGTCTTCATCTTCCTGAGTACCGTCGATCTGAAAGCATGTGTTTAGCTTTACCTCTTTCTCCACCGTCACCATTCTTGTTTCCTCAAAATCAACCACCGTGGCTAGCTTTGATAGCGCGTCAGCGTAGGCAATTCTCTTCTCGGGCGATTTGCACGATGTCCACTTTAGTAAAATCTCTAGGGCTAGCTTTATCTCATCAAAATATGGCATTAATGACTCCTCTTTAATTTCAAACTCCCCATTTAACTGGTTGACCACCACCGCTGAATCGGAAAAAAATTTCACATATTTGACCCCATACTTCTTGCAATCCTGAGTCCTGCCTCCATCGCCCCATATTCGGCAGCGTTGTTGGTTCTAGGCGACGCGAAGCGCAGGGCGACCTCATGGATAGCTCCCTCTGGGCTTTTTAACACTATGTCGGCTCCCGAACCATTTTTACTGGAGGCCCCATCCGTGAAGAGTGTCCAAGTTTGGTTCTCCCCTTTTTCTTCCTGCACTGCCCCCTCTACAATAAAATCGGCGAGAACCTGGGCTTTGATTGCTGTTCTTGGTTTGTATCGGATGTCATATTCGCTGAGCTCAATGGCCCATTTTGCAAGTCGCCCAGCCACGCTCATTGACCCGTAGGGCGTTTTGTATTGGCAGGTTGGTTAATACTGTTATAGTATGAGCCTGAAAGTATGGTCGGAGCTTTCTTGCCGCGCATACCACAGCATAGGCCATCTTCTCGATGGCAGAGTATCGAGTTTCAGCGTCAACCAACGTTTTACTTGTGTAAAAAATGGGTTGGTCGCTTCGTTCCTCCCGTCGCACTAACACCGCACTTACCGTTGTTGGTGATATCGCGATGTACATAAATAACTCATCGCCCTCCTTGGGTGAGGCCAGCACCGGCGGAGTGACTAAAAATTGCTTGAGCTCTTCAAATGCCTTATCACACTTGTCATTCCAGGCAAATTTTGACGCGTTTTTCAAAATAGAGAAAAACGGAGCGCATCGCTCTACCGCCTTTGGAATGAACCGATTGATAGCAGTTATTCTCCCGGCTAGAACTTGTACTTCTTTAACCGTTTTGGGTGGTGCCATGGCAGAGATGGCCTCCAATTGTGCTGGATTCGCCTCTATTCCCCGTCGAGTGACCAAGTACCCTAGGAATTTGCCTGATGTAGCCCCTAAAAACACACTTCTGTGGGTTCAACCGCAACGCGTAGCGTTGTAACGTTTCCAACGTTTCCTTCAAGTTGCTTTAGATGATCGTCGCTTTTCTTACTCTTTACCAGAAGATCGTCGACATATGCTTCCAGGTTACGTCCTCGTTGCTTAGCGAAGACCATATCTATCATCCTTTGATAAGTTGCTCCTGCATTTTTGAGGCCGAAGGGCATAACCTTATAACAATAGTTCGCCATAGGAGTCATGAACGCCGTTTTCTCCTGATCCTCTTCATTGAGTGGTATCTGATGATACCCAGAGAACATGTCGAGAAAAGACAATACTTCGTTATTTGCTGTGGCGTCGACTAGCTGTTCAATGTTCGGGAGTGGGTAGGCGTCTTTCGGACAGGCATCATTTAGATTTGTGAAGTCGACACACATCCTCCATGCTCCCGATGATTTTTTAACCAGAACCACATTTGACAGCCATTCCGGATATTGAACCTCCTTGATAAAACCTGCCTCCAGTAGTTTGTCTATCTCTTTTGTGACGGCTAGCTGTCGCCACGACAAATATTTCTTCGCTTCTGCTGTACTGGGCGACAGCTTTTGTCGATGGATAAGCAATGCTTCACAATTGATGGGTCTATCCCTGGCATATCGCTGGGATGCCATGCAAATAGATGTGAATATTGCCTGATTAATGTCATTATCGCCTGTCTGGCCTCTTGGCTTAGGTAAGACGACAGCCTCACTGTTTTCTCTTCGTCGCCTTCCCACAAAGTTACAGGAACGTCAGATTCCGCTGACTGTAGTCTTTCTCTATTCTCCGTTCCCTCCTCCAGGTCGATTTTATAACATGCTCCTTTCGTTGCTGCCCGATAGCATCGCCTAGCCACCTCTGGGTGTCCCCAAGCGACTCCGACGCCGTCCTTGGTGACGAACTTCAGCACCTGATATACTGGTGAAGATTAGCCCGAAAAAGCAGCAAGCGCCGGTCGCCCCAAAATTATATTGTAAGAGGATCGACAATCCAGCACATGGAAATCTACGGACTACACCGCCTTAATTTGCTCGTCGCCTATCATGACTTGTAAGGTGACGATTCCTTTAATAGGCACTTGGTGGCCAGAGAAACCTGTAATAGTTGTCTTTGTCGGCCTTAGGCTTGAGATGGGGAGTTTCATCTGCTGGAAAAGATCCCAGAACAGGATACCAGCTGAGCTTCCTTCATCCACCATTACCCGCTCCACTCTACTCCGGAGCGTTACAATCTGAATCACCATTGCTTCCAGGCTGGGCCCTCCACTTTTGATCATGTCGTCCTCCGTAAACATGATGGGAGACCGTCGCGCCCCGTTGTTTATGATCAACACCTCTTTGCAATCGCCTGACTGCTTTTTTGTCGGACAACTTTCTCCTCCGAATATAGTTTGATAGACCTTTGTGACTTCTTCCGTATCATTTGCCTTTTTGGGAGCATCGCCCTGCGGTTCTTGCAATTGGGCGAAAACTTTTTTCTAGGTTGGTCGCCCGGGGCTGGGCTATCTTCTTTATCATTTGAACTCCTCTCTTTTCGCTTGGTCTGGAGAATAAAGTCTTTCAGGCGACCCTACTTAATCCATCGTTCAATTTCATTTTTGAGTTGTCTACATTCTTCCGTGGTGTGACCGTGCGAATCATGAAAGTTGCAAAACTTTCGGGGGTTACGTTGCTCTGGGTCTCCTCGAAGCGGCTCGGGCCACTGAATGTGGTGATCCTTGTGCTGCATGTACAGGAATACCTCCTTCCGGGATCGGTTGAGTGAGTGTACTTCGCCTGTCTTCCTGGTACGTGCGTCTGTCATTGTTTCTCTGTCATCTCGATATTCCCTTCTTTCAGGGGATCACTCAGTTCTCTGCCACCGTCCTCGCCTGTCAGTGCCATCACGCGACGTATCTGCCTGTCCGTCCTTTCGGCCTTTTCGGCCGTCATCCCCACCAATCTCTGCCAACTGCTCTTCAATGAGGATTATACTATTTATTCTGGCTTCCAAGTTGGACAGAGTAGTAGGCTTTTTCATTACCAATGCTTCCTTCAGTCGCCTATTATGTGTCGCCTGAATCATACTTGCAGTAGCAATGTCTAAATTCACGTCTCTAACGGACTGTACTGTGCTGATCCATCTCTCAAAGAAATCTTTCAGCGATTCTTCCGGCCACTGCCGTAAGTTAACTAGGACCTGTACTGGAACCTTTCGGTGTCGCCTACTTTCATATTTTACCAAAAAAATCCTAGCAAACTCATCCCATGTGTGAATAATTCCTTCTGGCAAGCTCATGTACCACTCTCTCGCTGCCCCTCCTAAAGTAGCTGGGTAGGCTCTGCAGAATGCTGCGTCGCTGGCGCCCTGCATTTGCATGGCGATTTGAAAATTTTGCAGATGCTCCTCAGGATCGCCCAACCCCAAATATTTCTCCATGTTTGGTGGGACCAAGCCAATTGGTAGTGCTTCGGCGAAGATAGCCCTTGCCAGAGGTTGCCGAATGACCCTCTGCTCGACTCCGGTCTCGACTAGCGGTCGAAATGCCCGTAGCATTTCCGCGTGGGTGTCGTTGTCCGGGGCTGTACGTTCTGAACTCTGGGTGCCTTTGCCTGCTGAGCGATAACCGTTTTCAATAATTGGGTAAGTTCCAAATTCTGCTTTTCCAGAACCTGAAAACGCTGTTCAAGGACTTTGTACGCTTCTGAGTTTGGTGCTTCCTCCTGTAGTACACCCTTTCCTCTGGTGTCATGAGGGATATATGAGGAGTCGGTGTCTGTGTCTCTAGGCACCCCTTCTTCCTCCAGATCATTTCTCAAGTTTCTTCCCTCAAGCGGTATGCTTTGGGCTCCAGGATTCACGTATTTCAGTGGTGTTTCCTCCGTCTCTCCTTCGGGCCTTACGTTCGATGCTTCTCCTCTTATCATTCTTCCAATATTACCTTGCTCCATTGTTCAGCCTCCTCAGTTCTTGATTAGTCCCTATCTGGCGCGCCAATTGTTCCGCTCTTGTCGCCTGGAACAATGATGGAGCCGACCCGGTCGACCTAAGTGACTCCGAATCGCCTCGTAGTAAGAGAGTGAGGGCAGTAATCAGAACAAAGGGGTGAGGAATGAAATGGACGATGATGTAACAGAGTGTACCTAGGGATCGCTCCCAGAATTTGGTCGTGTCCTGCAGTCTGTCCATTCCTTCTGTATTTATAGCCTGGCAGGTCTGCCAAGACCGTTGGGCAATGGTACGGGCCCAGCAAGTCTCGCCACGTGTCACCGAATCCTAACCGTCGCTTGGTGAAGACGAAACCTTCAGGATTGCTCCACGCGTCCTTTTAGGGTTTCCCAGATGGTAAGCGCATAACATCGCCTCAGGGCTTTTCCTGGGCCGCGTCTGGGCCCACTCCTAGAGCGACCTTCAGGGTATCTAGTGGTCAACCTTCGCTTGACATGTTGACTGCTTCCTGGCCATATCTGGGCCTGCCTTCCAGGCTTTCTGGATAGTCGCCTGGTCAACCCTCACCAGAGGCGTTGACCCTCCTTTCTGGGTGGATCAACTCGCCTACTGGGCTGTCCTGATCCAGGGTGTCCCATCATGACAAATTAAGAAGAATTTAGCTAAACGTTAACTATGACAAGGGAAAATGTAATTTGCTCTATTATTGCTTCAATTATTTTGTCTTTTGGGGTCAATCTTAATTTTCGTTTTTTTAACGTTAATGGGTGTGTATTCAATACATCATATTAGTGTCAGTAATCATGTTTTTAGCCGAGTATGTATTTTTCAATTGAGAATGTAAATATATATTTGGATGGGATTAAAATCGACCGATAAAACAAGTGGTTTTAAAATTGTTCATATTTCACTTGAACTCTTCGCGATACCTCCCAGTTTACCTTTCTCGATGTTTATTCACTAAACTGTGAAAATAGTTAATGATGTGACGTGTGCATGTGTCTATATTTTATATCACAGAGACGAAAGTTGAGACATAAGGACTCAAAATGCAAAGTGTGGAGGATTTAAACAAAGGTATAGTTGAGTTTTAGCCTTATATGGTAAACTCAGAGAGGATATAAACAAAGACTTATAATATTCATTTTGGTCATCAATCTATTGGGTTTGTAACACTTGACTCATCAATGTTTAAAAAGTAATCTACATATCACTAACCATATTTAAATTATAACTCATCTGTCATTCCGTTAACTTTCCATCCAAAGATGAATCGTCATGTCAACTTACCATATATGCTCACGTCACCCTTGTCTGTCATCTATTTTATATTAAACTTAATCCATTCAACGCCACAACCAAATCGATGCAACATCTTTTAACCCAACAATTTTCTAACATGGGGTAAACTTGTCTTTTCCTCAAATGAGTTGAATTTTAGATCAAACAGATTACATGTCATGAGTGATGTAGACATTATATATGGTGAACCGGCATGGTGATTCACCAACTTAACAGAGTGTTCAGATGAAAAGTTAACGGAATAACTAAAGAGTCTCGAAGGGCACTAAATAGGTTAGTGGTACATGTAAGTGATTTGATGACTAAGGTGTTTGTAACTCAATAGACTGATGACAAAATCAATTAAGCTACAAACAAGCCTTGTGGAGCAAGTTTAACAGATTGATAAGAAGTACGTCATGCAGTCTGCCCCAGTCAAGGAGCCTAATATCTCCTTGGATATTAAGCAAATCGATGCTGATCAAGAGGACTTGTTACGTATTTGTTAAAATTACAAGGAGTCGTATGTTAATTTAATCCTATCAACGGAGACCAAAGTCACCTTTGTCCCTTTCAGTGCTGAAACTGTTTTTTTCCCGTCGTACGGACACTATCTCATCATTTCCACGTAGTAGGAATAGCGGAATTTCGTAATCGAGTAATTAACCAATTTGTTCGGTTAAAAAAAAATTACCTTATGGCATAAAAAAAAAAAATTTAACTTATGGCGTAAAAAAAAAATTTAACTTACCTAAATAATATATATATATATTAACTATTTCATTCTAAAATGATTAATTTTTAGGAACATGCTTCGGAGAGATTAGCATGTGTCGTTGAAGCATGTTTACAGGGAAGCTAATTTCTTAGCTGACTACCTTGCTAACAAAGGCCACGAAGTGGGGAAAATATTAGAGTGCTGAAACTTCAGCACCAAAATGGTTCTGAAGCGGCCGACGTGTAGATCATTTAAACGTAGAATCGCCACGTTTGAATGAATTTACACGTAGGCAGCTTCAGCACCATTTTGGTGCTGAAGTTTCAGCACCATAAATTGTTCACGAAGTGGCTCTTGGCATTCACACAATGTGTAACACGGAGAGTAGAGTCCTCTATTGGCTTTATTACGACCTTGTTAGGGGGTCCGAAACTCGCTCTGTCATTATTTAGTTAATTTTGATGACTTTCTACCCAAAAAAAATTGGTTAATTTTTAGGAACGCGTGTACCATATGCTTCTATCTCAATTGAACAGAGGTTGACATTGAAGGATACACTTTTCTCATGGTCTCCAAGGTGTACAAACATGATGGGATTGATGTTAGACGAAGGTTCCATCATTGCCGACATTACATCTTTTCATTATTCCTCGTTCAGCAATCAGAACTGTCTATTATAACGCATCAACCTCTTACATGTCTCTCAATCCAGGATGTGCTAAATCTATCTCCCACGGAAGCTACCTATGAAAAAAATTAATTAATCAAGTAAACCAAATTTATCTTCACCCTTTCATGTCTAAATTTATCTGAAACATACTGTTTGGTTCGGTAAATAACATTGATGAAGTGAACATGACGTAACCTTAATCAAATATGCCAATTCAACTGAACCGACCAAATTGACACTCCTAGTAAAAAAACATGATATAAGTAGCTAATTTTCCCCAAATATTAAGAAAGGAAGAGACAAACTAATATACACCAAAGAAGAAGAATAGATGTATTAAGAAACTATTCCTGCGCAGAAACGCACCATCTAATTCACATATAAACCACTTACCGTTCTTCTTGTTGCCACCACCAGTGTTTGCTGTATAACAACCATTGTTGCAAAACTGTATCAATATGAACAATCTGATTAATTGAATCATAAACCACTCCTTAGAACAACACAGTACAATATCGATATAATGATAATTCTATAACATTTTTAGTAAATGAATCGTTAAATTGAAATTGTTAAATACCGAAACTGTTTTAACCACCAAGGCTAAAGGAACAGGTCAAATACTTAAAACATCCTGAAACTATAAGATGGGTTACAAACTCGTCCTAAAACTTTAATTTGTTACAGAGTGATCATGTTGCTATGAAACATATTACAGATTAGTCATAATGACGTTATCCATATACTTTTTTATTTATTTCGTCACGTCATCGTTGACATGTCATCAAAAACATAATTTAAGGTCCAACAATCTAATTCAAATCTAAATATAAACTCATCAAACTTATAAATTTTGGCTCAAATTTGAATATAGTGAGTTAGATTAATTTAATTTTAGATTTGAATTAATTTAAACTAAATTTTTAATTATGTTTTTTTATGACATGTGAACAGTGACGTGGCGGAATGGCTGAAAAAAATACATGGATGACGTCAGTAGAAATAATATATAACACATTTCATAGTAATAGGACCACTCTGTAACAGATTAAAGTTTTAAGACGATTTTTTGACTCGACTATAGTTTCAGGTTCGAACCTGTTTGCTTTTGCTAAATATATTTGTAATTTGCTCATCATAATGTCCACCGCCAATCCTCGTGCATTGACCCCATTAAGGTAAACAAAGCGGGCCCCACTGGAAGACACGCCAGCTGGTGGAAAACCTGGAGGCCGATGACTTCATATTTCAATACGGGAAAAAAAAAAACTTAAATCACCGTTGATGATGAACAATATTTTCCAAGTAATCAACGGCGCAAGATGAGGGTGCAGGGTAGATAACCTGGACACGCAAGCGTCTCCACCTTTGGGGCTGACTTGTTCAAAACGACAGCAGATGGCCGTGGAACGACATCATAGGCTCAACACAAGCGCGTGGAAGTTTCCACATCCCCCAACAATGGCCTTTTTTTTCTCATTTAACTCGGCTTTTGCTTTTCCCTCCACCTACGTCCCACCATTTTCATGTTCATGTCTATATATAACCTTCAAACCTGATAAGAAATGCAGAAAGCAGTCACAGAACAAAGCTGAGCACAACAGAAGAGAAACGATACTTACTGTACGTCATCCATCAATGGCGGATCATCACTTCCCACCTGGATACCGCTTCTTCCCAACTGAGGAAGAACTGGTCTCCTTCTACCTCCACAACCAGCTGGAAGGGACCAATCAGGCTGACTTGCACCAGGTTATCCCTGTCGTCGACATTTACGAGGTCGATCCATGGCACCTTCCAAGTACGTGCGGAAGCCACGAAAACATTCCATTAACTTGTTATATAGCTGAGCTTTTTCTGAATGTTGTGTATTGTTGTGGTACAGGCATGGCGGGAGAGAGGTGCCGAGGAGACACTGAGCAGTGGTTCTACTTCACGCCGAGACAAGAGCGAGAAGCTCGAGGAGGGAGGCCGAATCGAACGACTGGGTCTGGATACTGGAAGGCCACTGGCTCGCCGAACTATGTTTACTCTTCGAGCAATAGAGTGATTGGAATGAAGAAGACGATGGTGTTCTATAAGGGGAAAGCGCCATCTGGAAGGAAAACGAAATGGAAGATGAATGAGTACAGAGCTATAGATGGAACGACGTCGGAGTCATCTAGTCAGCCTATCCCTCAGGTTTTCTCTTCTTCATCTGTGTTCCTGTCAATGAAATAGTCAACACAACAGTCATGTGGTTAAACATTTTGCTCAATAGTGTCATGAACCGCTGCATCCCAATAACTCGAGTTGTCGGGAGAAGGTCCGACATAGATCATCTTATATCAGTCGTACCATGTGATGAACCGTTGAATCTCAATAACTCGAATTGTTGGGAGAAGGTTCAACACAGATCTTATATCATTCAGTAATAAACAATACTCACCATCTCTGAAAAATGCAGTTGAGGCATGAGTTCAGCCTGTGCCGAATCTACGTTGTATCGGGAACCTTTGGAGCGTTTGATAGGCGCCCACTGGAAGCTGCGACAAGTGGTGGCATGCAAGTTGCGAGTGATCATATGATGCCGTCATCAAGTGCCCAAGGACCTAATACGGTGGCGGAGAGAACAAACTCAACTGAAACTTCCAACTCGGGAGGAGACCAAAGCTTCTCCGGAGTTGCTGGAATCGATGACATGGAGATGGTTGATGCTCTAGAGGAGCCATTCGTTGACTGGGATCAACTGGGCTGGCCATGAGGAAATAGGCTGGCTCACAGAGTCACAGCTAGCTACTGCCCATTATACTGTAGTTTGACATAGGTATGTTCATCTTAGCATATGTGACCAAGCATGAGCATGGTATAAGATACGAGATGTAGGAAATTCTTTTGCCCTTCGACGGGGAATGTAAAATAGATTTATAAATCTTCTTTTCAAAGCAATGAAAATGTGTTAGATTGTTGGGTTTTGATTTCATGAAAGAATTTGAATGATAGACGTAGGTAAAGAAGAAATATAATACCAGATCATATGAGACGTTCATGGCAAGTTTGCTTCATACCAGTTTAAGCTAGACAGCCATCATTATTTGTCCCCTTCAGTGTCTGTACCTTCTGCTGCAACAGCTACTTTTCCTGGTAGCAATTCAAAGATGTGATAAATCTTAGTTCATTCCATCAACATTGATCAAGGATAGTTTAGTTTAGAGCATTGAACCATAATCGAGTCACGGGTAGACTTAAAAACAAGCTTAATTAACTAAATTTCAAATAATACTGGATCAAACATCTAAAACCCAAGATAATGTAATTACTCTAGTTGCTACGCCACTGCATTTCACATGACTGTTACTCAAGAATTGAAAGATTGCAACAACGATGCTGGGATGAGCAAAAACAGTCACTAGATTACAATAAAGTAAATATCAAGTGGCTTGAGTTCTGCAACAACCATAAAAAATATATGGTACCAAGTCAAAGGAAAACGTCTCATTCCCCCCTATTTTATTATTAACGTTTGAAAGTAGATTTCCTGAAAGAGGTAATGGATTTTGTATTAAAATAAAATAAACCTCGTCAAATTGTCCAAAGTTTTCTCTAATAATGATTAACTGGAACATTCTGATTGTCCAAACTACAGCTTATGGCGGATAAAATATACTTTCTAAACAACTTTGGATGACCGTTGGTGAACTGAAGATTTGCAGCTATAACCAGGAATAAAATAGAATCTGCTGTCAGCTTTCAGTACTAAGCATTCATTTCCTGTTATATGCTTGTCCTCATGAAAACCAGATTCTAGATGCATGACTTAACCAACACTTCAGGTCCATTTACCAACCAACGGCAGTTGCCTCTGTTCTTGAATTCTACTTCTGAATTCATCGCCAACCAATGATCGATTATTCAGAAGATTTGGTCTCACAAACTTCACCAGTTTCAGTGAAGCTGCAGACACCTAATCAAGAACATCTATTATGCTCATACTTAATAAACTTAAGCAATAACAAGCACATCTTTGAGTCACTTTTTTTTTTTGACAAGGTTTGAGTCACTTCAAATGACCATTTCTCCTTCCTCTATCATGAAGACATTTTATTGTAAAGTCCCTTTCTCTAATCTACTTGTTTGCGCAGATCAAACAAAACAATACAATGTGTCTATGTCATTCTTCCTGAAAAGAACAGCTGCAGCTGCAGCTGCTCTTTCCATTGGATTTGCAGCAGATTCATGCTTCTTAGGTATCATTAAAAACCTAATTGCACATCTGCTAGTCAAAAGGAACAGGAAGAACATTGACAGCAGTAATGTATTATCACTCAGTCAAATCTGTACAACTTTGAATTCACGCTTTGTTGATGATAACCAATCTGAAAGATTCATTGCTTATAGTTCATCATCAGCAATAGTTCTATTGTCTTTTCCAGTTAATGCAATCTGTTCCCTAACCATCATCTACACAGCCTAATCTACATTCTCCGAAAACTGTTCAAAATTCAAACAAATTTAGGCGAACAAATTACATCCTGAGATGAAGTTCAAGAAGCAAATAGAAACCAATACTCTTCAAACCGTTCAAGCAGGAAACCACTGAGAAACACACACTGGAAAACCGAAGAAGAGCCAAACAGAAACTGCAAACAAACAAGAATATATATGACGCGAGAACGAGAAAAATGCCTTATGCCTAGCGTTCCGGAGCGAGAGAAATCAAACGCAATTCTACAGCCATGAATGTCACACTCTACGAGTTCCAGATTCGCAAACGCAAACACACACAAAAATCGATCGGCGTTCAGCTGAAACCGGCAATGCTAAATTCTACGCAACAAGAGCGGCGGCGACGACGAATTAGTGAGAGGAGGAGAATGAGGTGTAATGCTGACGTTACCTGGAGAAGAAATTTCAGCGGCAGTGGAGGAAGCGGCGGAATGGCTGGAAGAAGATGCAGAGACTTTTCGTGTCCTCTGAGCTTTTTGGAGTTGGGCATCAGTCTTTGTCACTCGCTTTCCATTTGAATTTTCTTGTTAGCTTTTGGATTTTTCACCTTATAGAATAGGACAAAAGATTTTTTTTAATTTTTTGTACTCAAAAGGGAAAAGGAGAAAAGGTTTCTCTCGAGCACGTTACAAACTGCTTTATGGTGCAAATTTTTGTTCTGAACAAACGGTACAGAAAAGTTTTTTTTACTAAGTTGGACTCTTAAAAAGTTAAATCGACTTGTGCGATTTAATTTTCCGAGCGAAAATGAGGCGGCAGGAGGGAAAAGGAAAATATTATTATAAACTTATTAGAAAAAAATGAAAATGAAAAAATGAAAATTATTTAGATTAGTTGATTGGGATTTTTTTGGTTTGGAATTTCAATTCCAAATATGGGGTGCTCCCAAATTTAATTTCCAATCTAGGCTTACTTTTGCTGATTATACTACAAATTGCCAATATAATTGGCTGACACCTTTATAAACAAATCGTCACTTGAAGTGGCGACATTGCTGACAATACACACCTCTTACAAAATAGTTTGTAGGGGAACTTTTGATTTTTTACAATTTAGTCACTCATAAATCAACCCAACAAATAAACTTTTCATTTTTTACGTTTTAGTCACTAATGATTCAACCCAACAAATTAATTTTTGACTTTTAGTGACTTTTCATTCAACCCAACAAATTTGGAACATAATTGTATCACTTATGATTGAACTGATTTTTTAGTTATTATTTCTGTTTTCAAAATCATATTGGTATGTTTGGTTTGACCGGTTAGACTATAAATCTCTCTAAAACTGCACGGTTTATTGTCGATCTAGTCAACAACTGCTTTATCTTCTTATCGATGTATTTGAAATGTTTAAGAGAGTAATTTTTTATCTAACCCGTTAAACCAAAAATACCGATGTGATTTTGAAAACACAAATAATAACTAAAAAAATTAGTTAAATCATGAGTGATGCAATTATGTTTCAAATTCGTTGGATTGAATCATCAGTGACTAAAAAATAAAAAATAAAAAGTTTATTTGTTTGGTTAATTTATGAGTGACTAAAATGTAAAAGATCAAAAGTTCCTCTACAAACTATTTTGCAAAAGTTGTGTATATTGCAAGTGGCGATTTGTTTATAAAGGTGTCAGAAAGTGTAGATCGCCAATTATATTGGCGATTTGTACGTACAATCAGAAAAATAACCCTACATTGGGACTTAAATTTGGGAGCACCCCATATTTGGAATTAAAATTCCAAACAAACCTTGTGTGGGAAAAAAATCCTTGGATCACAAGATCGAATAGTTTGGTCTGATTTCACCGAAAACTTATTTTTTTAGATTTATCAACTTGAAAATAGAACTGTGATTCGTTTTATGACTTATGGATATGAATCACGGCTGACTAATCATGAGTAGAACTATTGTGTTTTGTTTTGAATTGATGTTTGACATGTGGTAATTACCTTGTATTTAAATTTTGTATAATAATAATGCGACTAAGTCTTTATACATGTTTTTGGAGGCTCAATCTTAGTTAAACCTCTTACTTTGAACCTCTCTTTCATTTGGTTCGGTCTAGTTCTAACAATATTTTTTTTACTAAGATAGTTTTGTGTTTGTGAGGAGGAAAACCATTATTATGAAGTAAAATATAAACAACTGTATCCTCAAGTCACGGAGTGAAAATCACCGACAACACCCATAAAGATATACACAAGAGCCACGCATATCACTGAGAAAGTGTTGAAGTTAACAGATGAGCTATTTCTCACACGTAACAAACATACATGCTCACTTCAGCCATGTTTTACAAACCTATTTGAGTCTTTAAAACCAAAATAAATACTCCACAACTTATAGAACTAAATAGAATAATTCACAAGCTTAAATAAGAGAACTTAAAATAGAAATATTAAAATACTCCAACAAAGACTTAAATAAGAGAACTTAAAATAGAAATATTAAAATACTCCAACAAATCTATTTCCGGTCAATCAAATTAGAGAATCTCTAGAGTCAATGGCATAACCAGGATTGGTATACGGGGGAGCCGAACTATAAATCAAAAATTGGTGTCACCGGCAAAAAAAAAAATTCAAATTTGGATAATAATATAAATTTTTCATTCATCTAATAATAAGTAAAAATACACAGTACATGTTTTGGTTATAAGTTGCTTAATTAATAAAAAAATATTATATGTGCCACCGGCAATTTTTTGTTCAAATTTGGATAATATATGATCAAATATTTAATTATTACATACTATAAGTGGATTATGAGTAACTATTACGTAAAATTTAAGACAACATTTCACTGAAACAACGTAGTGGGGGAGCCAAACTTTAAATACCCCGGCGCCAATTTCCAAAAATACCAAAAAATACATGTAATATTAGACTCGATACCGGGGGAGGGGGCGTCGTGGCTCCCCCAGCCCCCTAATACTGCCATTGTCTAGAGTATCAAGAGAGTATTTCCTCGCTGAAACTTTATTGGAATATGTATTTTTTTTACTGGTTTATCGGAATATGTTCATAACATTCATTAAAAAAAAAAAACGTAACAAATGAACTAACACATAGTTTGAATTAGAGAAAAATCGATTATTTTTTTTGGTGGAACCCAGGTGCTACTGGACCTTAACTTTCATTCATAATCAAACGAGTTTCAGAAACACCAAGCTGATCGTAAAGCAACCAAGAAGAAAGAACAGGATCAGAAAGCTCGATACAGTGGAAACCAATAGGACAAGAATGACCTCTATTAGCGAGATGGTCAGCAACGTGATTACTCTCACGAAAGACATGCCGGATATGAACCTCCCAGTCGCGGCGGAGGAGATCTCGAGCGCGCTGGATAGTGGTGGCATGAAGATGATCTGTACGGTCATCAGACTGAAGAAGAAGAACCGCACACTGCGAATCAATCTGGAGCTGGACTTTACGATAGCCTCTGTCCCAAGCTAGCTGCAAACCTGACACGGCACCCCTCAACTCGGCCCTGGTAATCGATTATTAGAGATGGATTAGAATAACAATCTGACACTAATACAATCTATGATTTTATATTAGGTAAAATATTTACTCTTAGAGTCCTAATTGAACTCGGACTAATAATACAAAAATTGATTAAAAAAAAAGGTCATCAGCCGAAGTCCACGGCCCAAACAGATTGTATTTCTAGGACCGTTATATCGTTGGGCCTAGACAAAGTCGTAGGGTTAGATATTGATTGAATCAGGAATTTTAATTCTTGTAATTAATAGTAACCAGTAGACTGCCTCGTCGAACAAGGTTTTGGGTCAGTGGATCTTATGGTATAGGTCAGGTAATTCGGGTAAAACTCAGTACGTTTTACAAGGGGTCAAATACTTTTTTTTTTTTATAATTTACAAGGGTTCAAATACGTCCCGAAATTATGGGGTGTGTTACAAATTTGTCCTAAAACTTTAATCTGTTACAGAGTAGTCTTATTACTTTGAAATGGGTTACAGAGTAGTCCTAGTGACGTCATCAGTGTACTTTTCCAGCCATTTTGCCACGTCAACATTGACACATCATCAAAAATATAATTTAAAATTTTATCTTTAACTGATTAAAATTTAAAATCAAATCAATATGACTCACTAGATTTAGTTTTGAATCAGATTTTTATAAGTTAGATTAGTTTAAATTTAGATTTGAATTAGATTGTTTAATTTTAAATTATGTTTTTGATGACATGTCAACGGTGATGTGGTGAAATGGCTGAAAAAGTACATTGATGACGTCATTAGGACTAATCTGTAACACATTTCACAGTAATAGATTCACTCTATAACGAATTAAAATTTTAGGACGAGTTTGTAACCCTCCCTATAGTTTCGGGACCTTTTTGAGTATTTGACCCATTTTACAAGTACCCTAATGCTTTTATTTAGATTCCAAACCTGAAACTCGCATTAGTTCAGGTAATCTCAACCTCGTACGAGTTCACTTCCATCCCTAAACACAATCATGTTAGAAAAAATAATATAAGTTGCAATTCAATCCGTAAATCCGTTATGAGGGAGAGAGATTTTTTATAGTTTTTTATCATTACAATATATAATTAATTTTCTTAATCCATACTATAATCCAATAATCTTATTATTAATTAATACTCTTTATCTTAGAAAAAAAACCCGAATTCTTTCTTCAACTAAAACTCTAAAAAGTCAAAGCTCATCCGATCCGAGTCCTCGATCTCTCTCCCAACTCAAACTCCGATTTCCCTTTTCCGATCAATCAAAACCACAGAAGACAAAAAAAAAATGCTCGCCGGAGGAGAATCAACGGTGCGGTGGAGCTGGAAGGAGGACAAAGACTTCGAGACGGCGCTAGTGACGTTCGCTGACGGCACGCCGGACCGGTGGAAGGTGATCGCCGGAGTTTTGCCGGGGAAGAGCGACGTTGACGTGCTGAAGCATTTCGAGGATCTGGTTCTTGACGTGATGGCGATCGACGCTGACCAAATCGAATTGCCTGATTACTCCGATGATTGGAGGTTTAGCGGCGGAAGAGGAGGAGGAGATTGGACGGAGGAGGGGAGCGGTGACGACTGTCACGTGCAGGGCACGTGGGTTGGATATGTTGAGAAGGAAACGACGTCGTCGGAGAGGAAGAAGGGAACTCCTTGGACGGCAGAGGAACACAGGTTGGTTCTTGAACTCTCTTTCTTTTCCGTACAGAAAATATTAAGCTAAGGGCTCGTTTGGTAGACATGATAACATTTTATTGAAATTAAAAAGAAAAACGTTTTCAAATATAAAATGTAGAGTTTCCAACATTTTGTGTTAAGATTTTCAACGTATAATGGTAAAGAAGTGTTCTACCTAGGTGTAATTCGTGTGTTATTTGTGTTAGTCGTTATTCGTGTTTTTAGGCGTTAATTAATATCGAAATAAAATTGATATTGGGTACTCGCTTATCAAATATATATAAAGAGTTAACACTCATTATACCTAACGATTTGGATGAATTTATATTGTATGAAGAACAAGTGTTAGTGAACATTATAAGATTCATTCGGAACCTTCTCTCAACAACTCGAGTTATTGGGATCCAACGGTTATTGACATGGTATTAAAGCCTTTGATGATCAAAAATATTGGTATCGAATCTCGGTAGCCCATAATATAACAATTTATCTTGTATAAGGCTTAGCGGACTTTTGCAAACTTCAATCATTTTCATAGGCTTTCGTGTGAGGGGGTGTTGTAAACACTATAATATCCATTCAGAACCCTCTCCCAACAACTCGAGTTATTGAGATGCAACGGTTCTTGACAGTAAGTATTCGGAATACATTACATTTACCAGACCAATAAGAATTGACCCAAATAATTGCACTACAGTTTAACAGAGAAGAATATCAATTCTTCTACTGCACCTGCACTTGAACTCTGCAATGCTGAAGCTGCAACTCTCCAAATGGGCCCTACTTAATTTGCAAGAAGCCCATTAGTAATGGAACCGAAAGTCCACACGGGAATTCACTTTCTTTGTTATTTTTCCTTTCCTTTTTCCAAAGCTTACAATGGAAGCTTTCCCTTTGTAACTGACATAAGTTAAATACTAAGCCAAGATGATGGGAGAGGACAGTTGAATCCTCATCCCCTTTTCTCTTTCTATTACAGTTCTCAGTGGGCCGGGAATTGAAATCCAATGCTCAGACCCAATCCCATCGACCAAACCACCCTTACTCATTTTTCTATATCATTGATTGTGGATCAAATACTTAACACATCTCGAAATTATAAGCAAACTTACAAACTGTTGAACATGAGCATTGATCGTTTGTTTCATTCAAGGCAGGCGGTTTCTGAAGGGGCTGGAGAAGTACGGGAAAGGAGACTGGAGGAGCATAGCGAGGAACGCCGTTATAACGAGGACGTCGACCCAAGTAGCAAGCCACGCCCAGAAGTATTTTCTCCGTCACGGCGCCGTCAAGAAGGATAAGAAACGGGCCAGCATACACGACATCACAGACGAGGTTGGGCCATCGGAAGGCCCATCTGGTGTTATCCAGCCTGATTTCCCTAGAATGGGCTTTCAAGGCCCGTTAAGTGACTTGTGGTAGAGGCTCAGCTTCAAGACAGTATATACCACTTTCTGATGATTACAAGGTAGGTAGTTGTGGAGAATGAATGGTTACTGCTGCATTCTTCAAGTTATTAGGCAGTTAACTTTGAACTCAGTCGGAACCAAAGTTCGACACAAGACTTTGGTGTTCGACTGAGTTTTTTTTCTTATATACGTGAAATATTCACACATAAGTAGTGATTGATCGAGATTCAAACTTGAGACTTTGGCCTCGTTTTCCGTCATGGAATTCAAATATTCCTAAAATTACCAATTATACCGCAATTCAATTATGGAGGAATATACAATTGTAAGAGATTTGAATTCCTTGTTTTTCATGATAGATGACCACAAGAATTGAAATCAATACTGAAACAAAATGATTATTTTACCCTTAATTTATTCCTCAATACTGAAAAAACTAGAAAGGAAAGTTGTGAAGAACATGGGTTAGGGACAATTTTGAGATAATAGTAAAAGTTATAAGGGAAAGGGAGAATCCCACCCTTTTGCAAGGTAATTGAAATCTTGGGTTTTAGAGGAATTGAATCTCTTTCGACTTTTAATGTCGCTGTAATTAGATGAACCATATGTCACCGGAAAACAAGGAATTCGCCAAAACCGTGGTAATTGGTCAAATCTTGCACCCAAATCCGCGACGGAAAACGAGGCCTTTATCTAATTTAGCTATCTCTTTACAGCTCTACCATCTCATGTACATCTAGCCTCTCTACCATCTTTTTGCAATTTTTTTTTGAAATTTCGATGAAACATGTCGAGAAAGGAGCAAGTCGGGACTCGGGACGCATCAAGTCATAAGGTAGAAACATGGTTTTAACCGAGAGAATCCAGCTTGAGCGATTTCCACGTGAATCAATCAGATTTTACCATTCAGTTGACTAGAAATAGCTTGCGCTCTGCCGCGGGAACGTTTGGGTTGGCATATGTTGTTATCAACAATGCATAACCCTACTATGAACCTAAAACTTTGTATCAAATTTTAAATTTTTTTGCTCCCGTATGCACAAAGAAACAACTTGAAAGATTGCATATTAATACACTCATAGTAAGTTTGGATGAAACTATGTTCATCACTTGAAGTTGACATCCTGAAGTCAAACACAATCAAACACGTAGATTTCAAAGCACAATCAATCTCTTGTTGACTATCTTTTATTAGGTCTCACGTCCTTCCCCTGGTTGCGAGAAACACCAAGAGCTGACAGAAGCGCTTTAGTGCCTGGCAAGAGTTCTCATGACCCCTAATAAGAACCTGCAAAGGCAAAGAGAATTTGAAGAACTACATTATTCCTTTGGATGTTTATAGAGTTGTGATCACCACCCATCACTACAAAATCACTAAACTATCACCCCTCACATATCAGATGAAGACATAACAACCTTAAATCAGTTCGTTCCACAACCACAAACCAGCCAATGAGAAACACGGTAAACTAAATAATAGAATTTGCATACCATGTTCTGTCCACGAGAACCAGAACAATTCCCCCCTCCCAACAAAAACCAAAAGACCGGTCATAACTTGAACAATGGCGACAATCTGCTGCTTTCCTGTTAAGTAAGCCAATGCTCCCTAATCTCATCAACTGCATAATCCAAAGGCAATTAAATAAAAGCTAATCATTCAACTCAGTTCATCTCATGCGGTACTTAAGTGTTTTCAAGCCAAGTAAGAAAATTTAATTGACATTAGAACTGAGGACTCACAATGTTATAACTGCAAATTACTCTTGGTCCTTCCACTGGTACTAAATTAAAGATAAACCAGGTTTAGTAGTTTGTCTAACAATGTGGAATACAGGCTTGGAAGGAGGATCCTAAAAAAATTCAAACAAAAAACGTAACTAAATATTAATGACGAGAGATGCTCTCATCTACAACATCTGAAATAATCAACCTAATTAATAGTCAAACTTTAAACTGAATTGTATAAAATGTAGAATAGCTACATTATTATCATTACCTTATACACCCATGAGTATCACAACATTTTCTGGTTTAGTATTTGTTATAAACCCTCTCATGATGTCATTAATATGGAACTTTAGTTTTCTCAGCAAGACAAACAAATGAGAAATTAGCAATAATATTAGATACTAATTGTCGAGTGATAGCATCTAGATCAGCATATAACCGGAGGTGTTTCATATTTGATAACTTTTTGACAGCTTGTACGGGCTAAGATGAAATCATAAAAGCGCAATGGAATGAATCATACCTGGTAAGATGATTTCATTGTGGTCTATGAAAGAAAATGAGCAGCTCCCAACTGATTATCAGCCTCTATTTGGTCCCCATACTCCAAAAAGGTTGAGGATAAAACAACATAAGTACATTTCAAGGGGATATGAACCACATAGTCTCCAACATCGTGCATTCCTTTCGAAAGATCCAACTTCGCTGCTACTTCCATGATCCAGAGCTAAATCCCCACTCTATTTATCTTTTCTGCGTTCAGTACTTCAGTTTACCAACTGACAATGCTTTCAACATCCCACCAAATTAGTTTCTGACAACAGTGTCAGAAAATTCAAATTTTAATTACGGCAGAGTATGATAACAAATTGACAGAGTACATTTTTGGATGTCGAAGAGCTGGATTGTCACACTGAGAGCCCTGTAATAATTCTTTTGTATCCCTCCCAGAGACCCCAGGATCTAATCTCCAATGTCATCCTTGGGTGATCTGTGCATTTTACTCATCACCACTAAGAAATCCCTCTGGCGGCAAGCAGTGACAATATTACCAACACGATAAACCACCATATCAACAGAGAGAGAAAATTTCAAAAGGATTTCACAAGAATGAAAATCAAAGTTGACCTAGCTTTTCAATTTTAGGAACGACATAGAGCATACCAACTCTAGAAGAAGCACGGTGAAAATAACAGGGATTGGCCTATAGTTCAACCAAAATATCTTCTTAAGATAGGAATTTACATGGCTTGGCCGTATACGATTTCAACTAAGAAAAACAATAGGGAGTGAGAGGCAGGCAGCTTCAGGTCTTCTAACAATAGGGAGTGACTGACTTGCACCTCCATCTTCCCCACCAAATCACAATTGAAGGCCTCGTCTCTTAGCAGCAGAAAGATGAGCGCACAAGAGACCACTATAATAAATCAAGAGTAAAGATAACGAAATTCGATGGGCAGAATATAGGTGAATTAGGTTACCTCTCTTTCTTCTTCTATCTTCCAAGGTGAAATAATGAACCACGTCAACAGCAGCAACACACGGGCAGGTGAGACTTGAGAGGGCAGATAGACATTAGCATAAACTGAAGGAACGATGGGACAATAGCAAGGTGGGTGGCAGAAGAGTGTGTGTGTGAGGCGGTATGGTGACTAGTAAGTGATCACAATTGATGAGCCACAACTCACATCAGCGTGAAGAAAGAAACATGGCAATTGAAGAAATGGGCCTTCAGTGGTGCCAGAACAGGCCCACTCTATAGCCTAACAAACAGTCTCACACTCACAGCCGTCAAACCAAATAATCACTGCTAAAATGGAAGGACAGCAATGCAGGCTCATGTAATGGTGGTGAAGATGGTTGGAGGGAATCCAACCCTCCTTATGCAACAGTAAAACCCCATGAACTTTAATATTCTTAATCTTAATAATTAATAATAATAATTATTAATTCCAATATCTTGCAGCAGAAAAACCCCATGAACTTTAATATTCTTAATTATTAATTCCAATATCTTGCAGCAGATTTCAGTACATATTTGACGTTCAACGTCTTGTCCATTTCAAAGACTTCTAGCAACTCCAACCCTTCAAGGCCATTCACCTCTTTCAATTGTCTGCATTTCTTGAGACGCAATCTTCTCAAATTTCGCAGACCTGACAGATTCGGCAACTCCCTGATCGACTCGCAATGGGACATGTACAATTTTTCCAGTGCCTCCAATCTTCCGAGCCCGCTGACCTCTGTCAACACTGTACATCCCGTGACATCTAGATGCTTCAACCTTTTCAGGCCAGAGAGATCCTGTAGCTTCCTCATTGACCGGCACGAGTTCATAACTAGCCGCTCTAACCACTCCAATGTATCAAGCCCGGTAACCTCTATCAACTCTGGGCAGTACTGAATCCTCAAATCTCTCAGATTCTTGAGACTAGAGAGGTCTGGAAATCTTTTCAGTGACATCCGGTTTATGGCTAACCTCCTCAGCTTCGTGAACATGGAGAGCGAAGGCTGCAACATATTTGCTAACTCAAGACCTTGGAATACCAAGATTTCCAATTTTACCATTGAGCGAAGTGCTTCTATACCAGCTAAACCGGATTGCCCACTTCCACTTATATCCAGAATCGATAAGGACTCCCGAAGTTCTCCCAAACCATGGATTTCAGCAAGAAGCGGACACCAACCGATCTCTAGTTTATGTAACTTTGTCAAATTTGCTAGACTGGGTAACTTCTCCAGGACTCGACAGTGTTGTATACTCAGTTCTTTCAGAAGGAGGAGATTCTCAAGACCATCCAAATTATCCAAATTTGAAGCACTGCATAAATTCAGAGTTGCAAGCTGTTTCAGCTCACCCAAGCCAGGAAGCTCACATATCCCAACCTCCTTCAGACATAATCCAGTCAGATTAGACAGGTTCGCAAGATTCGGCAGCCTTTGCAGTTGGTCACAATAACAAATGTCTAAGTAGCTTAGAGATGATGGGAGGAGGACAGGGAGGGAAGAGGATGAGATGGCGAGGCTCTTTAAGCTATCTGGAAGCATTTCTGTCAAGTCCGGCTTGTTGGGATCAGTTAATGTCAGGTCCAAGATTTCGAGAGAGGATAACTTGCTAATTCCAGCAGGCAGTTCTATCAAACCCGTATGACTAACATCAATCTTCTGGAGATTTTGTAACCTTCCGATGTCACCTTTTAAATTTGTTATTCGAGTCCTCTTGACCACAAGCAGTCTTAGATTCTTGAAGTTTCCAATGTCCAGTTCTCCCTGCATCTTCCGACATCCACAGAAATCTAACAACTCTATAGCTTTGCAATTGAACAAGTCTGGAACTTTTTCCAAGTAAGTGCACCGTGTCAGATTCAGAACTTTCAACTTCCGTGCTACCTGTATAAGCAGAACGCATATTAGTGACTCCAAATAAGCTAACGGTGACCATAATTACTGTATGTAATACATGTGTATGTAAATCAAAAAGTTATTTGGACAGAAAACAGAATGATAACCTTGATCTCGTTCCATCCTGTCCAGCCATCCCTCACAGGGCAATTCTCCAAACCCAAAATCACCAAGTTCTTCAGGTTAAGAAGGGTGGGAAATGAATTACAGCCACACAGTCTAAGCCAGCGTATATTTGGAAGAATCTCTTTGAAATTTCCAGCCAGTCTTCCATTCCACAGTTCAAGATACCTTAGTCTTGAAAATTGCTTAAATTCTTTGTTTGTGAGCACGTAATCTTCACCTTTCATATCAATCTTAGAGCTTCCACAAAATCATTTCCCTGTGAAATAAATAAACCCACTGAATCAAACAGAATGAAAAGAGTTTTATGTTACGTAACAAAACTGAACATAATGAATACCTCTCTATTTTTTAGCATGCTAATAGCATCCCTGTTGGACCATATCCTGCTGCGTTTGTATGGATTTTGATTGTTTTCTCCAAAAACAATGGCTCTTCCAAGGTCTCGAACATGATCATGCATCCAAAATTGTCCGTTCTCATTGATTCTAACTAAAGACCTCTGGACAAGAGTCCTAATTGTACTTGCAGGATAATAACCACAGTCACTCCACATATAGATTGGTGCTTCTTTGTTTGCGCCAACAAAAAAACAAGCAACATCAAGAAAGACTTGCTTTTCATTGTGAGTCAACTCATTATAACTTATTTTCAATCTCTCTTGCACCTTTGCAGGAGGTATTTTTTTCAATTCGATCAACTTTGCTTCCCAAAATGTTTTGTCTGTGTGAAACAAAAGTGACCCTATGACCTTAAGAGCTAAAGGAAGCCCTGCCGCAACTTGTACGAATTCCTTAGACAGACCTGCATAATCTTCTGAAGGATAATCCAGTCCTAAAGCATGTTTGCTAAAAAGTTCAAGGGAGTGGTCGTGACTCATTTCTCGAAGCTCATACACTTGACACTCTTGAAGGAGTTCCAACACTCTTGTATCTCTTGTTGTGATAAGAAATCGGCTATCCAGAGAAAAGTTACCTAATTTCCCCAATATTTCGTCAAACTGGAACCTCTCATCTACATCATCAAGGACAATAAGAAGTTTGTATCTGCAAACTCTCTCTCTAATTACTCGGATTCCATCGTCAGCATCTTTAACCTTGCTGGAATCATTCCTTAGAATGTCATAGATGATCTTATTCTGTAGAGTTATCGCCCCATCAATCTTCGACAATGTTGTTCTTATGTTTTCCAAAAAGCAGCAACGCTCAAATTGCATAGAAACTTTATTATATACTGCCTTGGATAGAGTAGTTTTACCTATACCTCCCATACCTTGAATGCCAACAATTTTTTCACTTGCAGAGTCTAGATTCATTAGTTTCGAGACTTCTTGTACATGGAAATCAATTCCCACCAATTCATCAGTCAATAATGTATACTTAGCCCTCAGATGTAACTCGACTTCAGTAAAGATTTGGTCTATTAGAGCCCCCTGTCTGAAATAGAATAAGTTTAACATCAAACAAAAGTACACAGGAAATTAACCAAGAAAAAGACAGTCCAAGTATTAGATTCAATCAAACATAACAGGAATATGCTGGAGAAATTGATATCAAATACAAAATGCAAGGTTACAATGGTACAATTACAGCAAATGGGACTATGTATCAATGCGATAAGGATCTCACTACGGGAAGCAGTGATTGTTACGTGTTAAAATCATTTGAAGGCTATCAGTAGCCAATTGTAGTCCAGTTATGTATTTCATTTATGTTTTATGCAGTTTCCACACCAGTAGAGTTGTGTTAATGGAATAGCAGCAGTAAGGTTGTAGGATTATGCTACAGATCTATAGGAACTCTGGAACCCAGCTAGTCAATGTAAAGAATCTGTTTGCATCAATGAAATGCATCAGACATTATTCTGAAATTTATATTGAGAGGTTCTCAAATGCTGTTCTCTACTTTTTTGTGTGAGATTCTGAAACAAGTATTGGCAGTACTTAGTCATCATAAGTTGAGATCCATATCACAATGATTAGAGAAGTGTTACTTACCCATCCGATTTGGTGACATGCCATCCTTTCATTTTGCCAACCTCATGGAGAGCTTCCTTCCATTCTAATATGGTTTGTGGGTCATGTTTCAAGCTGTGTTGTATAAATGCTTCCTTGTAAGGACCAAAATCTTGTTGTCTCACATCTCTAGGATCAATAAAATAGAAAACAGGGAGGAGGATGTGTCGACCTTTCCCTCCTCCACTCTTCCAGCAATCCACCATCTTAGCTAGCTCTTGGAGGCACCATTTGCTGGAAGCGTAGCTCTCTGTTAAGATGGGGATGTGGATTTTGGATTCAGAGATAGCTTTGACAAGTGATGGGCCAATAGTTTCCCCCTTCCGGAGCTCTTCCTTGTCTCTAAATGTGCGAATTTTGGATCGAACTAAGCAGCTATACAGACAATCCGCAAAAGTTTGGCGGACATCTGGGCCTCTAAAGCTCAAGAAAACCTCATACTCTCCTGTTGGAAGAGGGAGGAGCTTTGGGTCAAAGGAGGAGGAGCCATCAGATTCAGACCTCGTCATTGTTGATGGAAATCAAGATAGAAACAGTGTACGAAAGGAAGGAAGATCTGTTGGGCTGCTAACTAGCTGCAATCGAAACAGAAGACAATCCTAAACATTGCAAATACTATGCGGGAACTTCTGATCAACACAATTTTTCAGGACTAAAAAGAATTGAGGAGCTTACCTGATCAGTGTGAAGAACTACGGAACCAGAAATTCAATCCTGGTAAGCTGCAATCGAAACAGAACACAAATCGTAAACATTCCAAATGATAATAGGAAAACCTCTGGTCAACCACTAACAAAATTTCAAGGATTGCAGAGATGTTAGGAGCTCACCTCCAAACTAAAGAACTACGCAATCGGGAATTCAATTGCTAGCTAGCTGCACTCCATACAGAACACAACCTTTAACAACTAAAAACGCAATCGCGAAAGCCAAAATTTCTAACAAACAGCAGATTTTATATAAATTAAAGAGATCGAGGACCTTACCCGATCAGTCTGAAGAATGATGGGATCGGAAATTCTCACTATACTGGGAAGAAGACTGAAGACCAGAAACCCCCCGCTCTCACTCCCTCGGGTGTAAGTCAACGGTTGCGAGTTTTCTTGGTTCTATTTTTCTTTTTTCAAATTTTATTTTAATATTGAAATCGTTTCAAATAAAAAAAAAATTGTCTACTTGGTTATAAATCACTACCTACCAGGGTCGCACTGTAATGTCCCGGGTAGCTCGCCGGCGGCGAATCGGAGAAGAGGAGTAGGAATTAGGGTTGAGAAAGAAGGGAGAAAAGCTTAGAGCTTTGAGAGAGAGATTCGGAATTGAAATTGATTGTAAAATTCATTCATAATCCTATCGGCCGTGACCTCTGCTGCTCTTATGGAGCCAGCTTCCCAAAACAGAGCAGACAAGGCTGAAGAGCCGTTGTACTGCTACAGTGATAACGACAAAAACTGTCGGAGTCTACCCAGTTACAAAATGGTCACCGAAAGCCAAATAACATAATAGTCACTATACTAATATAATTATATAAGATGGTCCTTGGTCATGACAATCCCTCCCAGTCAGCTTCGACTTGTCTCAAGTCGATTCAGGCGTCCTCAAATTCAGGAAATTGTTGCTTGAAAGGCTGCCAATCCTCCCAACTAGCATCAGCCTCCGATTGGTGTGCCCAGTGCACCAGAACCTGTGTAACAGCTCTATTCCCTTTGTTGATGAACCTTCTAGCCAGTATTGCTACTGGAATCTGTTTGATTCCTCCTTGATCATCCACAGCTGGCAATGTTGAGCTGATTACACCAGCAGCCCCCACGGCCTTCTTCAGTAACGAGACGTGGAACACTGGATGTATATTAGAGGCAGCTGGTAACTTGAGTTCATAGGCTACAACACCAATCTTCTTGAGAATTTCATAGGGTCCATAGTATCTTGGTGACAACTTCTGATTTGCCCTTTGAGCCACTGACTTTTGCCTATAGGGGTGCAGCCTCAAGTATACCTGATCCCCCACTTGGAAGTGCCTTTCTGTCCTGTTCTTGTCCGCCTGTTGCTTCTGTCTGTTCTGTGCTCTGGCCAACGTCTCTCGGAGCTGATCAATGATATAGTGTTGGTATTGGAGTTTGTCCTCCACAGCAGCAACAGCAGTTGATAAGGGATTCTGCAAGTCAAAAACAGAAGGAGGGTATCCATAGAGAGCCTCAAAAGGGGTTAGATTTAAGCTGTTGTGGTAATTGGTGTTATACCACCACTCAGCCAGGGGTAACCACTGCAACCAAGTTCTAGGAGCCCCATTCACCATGCACCGTAGGTAATCCTCCAGGCATCTGTTCAGTCTTTCTGTTTGTCCATCAGTCTGGGGGTGGTATGCTGTGGAGTAATGCAGCTGAGCTCCCTGCAGTCTAAACATTTCCTTCCAGAATGCACTGGTGAAAATGGTGTCTCTATCAGAGACAATGGTAGAGGGCATACCGTGCAGCTTGAATACATTCTCCATGAAGCACTGTGCAACTGAGTTTGCAGTGTAAGGATGACTCAGTGCTATGAAATGACCATATTTGGTCAGCCTGTCAATCACCACAAAAATCACTTCTTTGTTGTTCGATTTAGGCAAGCCCTCGATGAAGTCCATGGAGATGTCCTTCCAAGCTTGATCTGGCACTGGCAGAGGTTGCAGCAACCCTGGATAGGGTACATTTTCTGCTTTGCATTGCTGGCAAATATGGCAACCTGCTACCCAATTTAGCACATCCCTCTTCAATCCCGGCCAGTAGAAGTATTTTTTTAGTCTTTGATAGGTTGCTTGCATGCCTGAGTGGCCCCCAATTGGTGAGGCATGAAACAATTCAAGCAGTTTGTTCCTAAGGCCAGCAGCAGATCCTATATATATAGTTCCCTTGTACCTGAGTAGTCCCTTGCTGAAACTGTAGAGATTTGGACCAGCTGCCTGAGTTGCAGTGGCCTCAATGAGTTCTTGAGCTACTGTATCCCCTTCATAGCTGGCTTCAATATTGTCTAGCCAGTCAGGTATAGCAGCTGTGATGCTACTGCACTCAGCATCCTCTTCAAACTTCCTTGATAGGGCATCTGCAGCTTTGTTCAACCTCCCTTGTCTGAATTTAATTTGGAAATCCAGTCCAAGTAGTTTCACCAACCCCTTCTTTTGGATCTGAGTGTGAATCCTTTGACCTAGCAAATATTTCAGGCTTTCATGGTCAGTTACAATGGTGAAAGGCCTTCCCTCCAGGTAATGCCTCCATTTTGACACAGCTAGCAGGATAGCCAAGTACTCTTTTTCATAGGCTGATAGGCCTTGGTTCCTGCTGCTTAGGGCTTTACTAAGGAAGGCTATAGGTCTGCCTTGCTGAGTCAACACTGCTCCAATGCCTGTACCAGATGCATCAGTTTCCAAGTTGAAGGGTTCTTGGAAGTTGGGAAGTGCAAGTACTGGAGCATTAGTCATGGCCTTCTTGAGGCTTTCAAATGCCTCAGTAGCTTGTTCCCCCCACTGAAACTGGTCCTTCTTAAGTAGGTTGGTTAGTGGTTTACTTATCAGGCCATACCCTTAATAAATTTCCTGTAGTAGCCAGTTAACCCTAGGAATCCTCTCAGGGCTTTGAGGGTTTTTGGTTTCTGCCAATCCAGCATAGCCTCTATTTTGCTGCTCTCAGTGGCTACTCCATCCTTGTCAATCACATGACCAAGGTACTCGATCCTCTCTTGTCCAAAGGAGCACTTGGTCCACTTTGCATACAGCTGGCTTTTCCTCAGTAATTGCAGTGTTTTAGCCAGGTGCAGTTGGTGATCTGCCTCAGTGGGGCTATAAACCAGGATATCATCAAAGAAAACCAGCACAAATTTTCTGAGATAAGGGGATAGTACCTGGTTCATGAGGGATTGGAAAGTGGCTGGGGCATTGGTGAGGCCAAAGGGCATCACCTTGAACTCATAATGCCCTTGGTGAGTACTAAAGGCTGTTTTGAATTGGTCTTGTGGCCACATCCTGATTTGATGGTAACCAGCCTTCAAATCCAGCTTAGTGAAGAACTTGGAACCATGCAACTCATCCAAGAGGTCATCTATCATTGGTATTGGAAACTTGTTCTTGATGGTCATCGTGTTCAACTGCCTGTAGTCCACACAGAACCTCCAAGTGTTGTCTTTCTTTTTTACTAACAGCACTGGAGATGCAAATGGACTGTGGCTTGGTTGAATGATCTGACTTTCCAGCATTTCCAGTACCAGCTTCTCAATTTCATCTTTCTGCATTGGAGTATACCTGTAGGGCCTCAGGTTGACTGGTTTGTAGTTGGCCACCAAGGGAATCTGATGGTCACAATGCCTGGGGGGTGGGAGGGAAGTTGGAGTGCTGAACACGTCCTTGAACTTGTCCAGCACTCCCCTCAGGAACCTGGTACTACAGGGTTACCCCTCTCACCTTGAATAGGCATCACTTGGCCCACCAGCATGGCCAGCTTCCCTTTAAGCATGCTTTTATACAGCTCATCACAGGTCATGGATTGGCACTGGCCTGTCTCCTCCATTCCTTGCAGCACCATAGGTTTACCTTCCCACTCAAATGTCATTAGCAACTTGTCAAAATCCATCTGAACAGGGCTGATGGTCCTCAACCAGTTAAACCCTAACACCAAATCAGTTTCCTTCAGGGGTAGGATTCTGGCATCATAGGTGAATTTCTGACCCTGCATCAACCAAGATAGCCCCTTGCATTCAGTGGTGCTAATCATGGCAGCTCCATTTGCCATTTTGACCTTCATTGGGGTGGCAGGATGTTGTTTAAACTGCAATTCCTCTGCATATTTTTTGCTGAGGAAGGTGTGGCTGCTCCCTGTGTCTATCAGAATAAGTATAGGGTGCCTACCAATCCTTCCTTTCACCTTGATGGCTGACCCCTTGTTGGGACTGCCCTCTGCTTGCATACACACCTCCATGAGTTCTGCATCTGGCATCTCTTCTTCTGGCTCATCCTCT
Source organism: Linum lewisii (assembly GCA_034768395.1). Classification (NCBI taxonomy): domain Eukaryota; kingdom Viridiplantae; phylum Streptophyta; class Magnoliopsida; order Malpighiales; family Linaceae; genus Linum; species Linum lewisii. Next base: position 74,499,859 of record CM068297.1, on the reverse strand, counting down.
TCAGCCTCTTCTTCACCTTCCAGTGTGTTTAAGTTCTTCTTGGTACATACATGTCCAAAGAAGTACTTATCCCCACATTTATAGCACAAACCTCGGCTCCCCCATTAGGGTTTACCCCTGGTTTGCCAAGTGGAGATCTCTTGGAAGTCCCAGCTCCTTCAGAGGTCCATCTGTTGGTGCTCTTGAACTTCTTCTTGCGTGCCTCAATGGATGCCTCTTCCATTCTGGCTTGTAGGAAGGCAGTTGTAAGATCTGGTGGCTGGAGCATCAGCAACACCGGTTGTATCTCCTCATCCAAACCACTGATGAAGCTGTTAATGAAGTAAGCTTCATTCAGTGCAGGGTTGAGTTTCATCATCCTGGACCTGAGATCTTCAAATTTTTCTTGGTAATCCAGCACCGTTCCCGTCTGTTTAAGTTTGTTAAAACCCCACCACATTAACACATGCTGAATCACTAAACCTCCTTATCAGTTCCTCTGTTAAGTCATCCCAATAAGGGTTTGGTCTATCGGCTGACCAACCCTGGAACCAAATGTCTGCCTTGTCTTCCAGGAAAAGTGAGGCTACCTCCACTCGTTGCTCATCTGGTATCTGGTGTATGGTAAATAGCTTAGCACATTTCCTTACCCATGAGGTTGGATCTGTACCTGAGAAGTAAGGAAAATCCAGCTTAGGCAGATGAGCAGCCAGTTGGTCAGGTCTCCTCAGCAGGCCTCTGGGAAAACCTCCTCCTCCTCCTCCTCCTGGGGGTTCCTCGTTCACTCTTTCCATCAGGCGTTGCAGTGTTTGTTCTACTCTTTGGTTAGAAACCAGCAACTCATTCTGATTGGCTTGCAGTGCAGTAAGGGTTTCCCCGTGCCTGGCCACCGTGGCTGTGAGGTTGGCGTGGTTCTGCTGCTGAGTGGCCCTTAGGTTCTCAAGCTGTTCTTCCAAGTTGGCGATACGTGTTCCATGGTTTCCAGCCATCTCTGTCTGAGCCGACGAGTGCTCTGATACCAGTTGTCATGACCAAGGACCATCTTATATAATTATATTAGTATAGTGACTATTATGTTATTTGGCTTTCGGTGACCATTTTGTAACTGGGTAGACTCCGACAGTTTTTGTCGTTATCACTGTAGCAGTACAACGGCTCTTCAGCCTTGTCTGCTCTGTTTTGGGAAGCTGGCTCCATAAGAGCAGCAGAGGTCACGGCCGATAGGATTATGAATGAATTTTCTTCATAATATCTTGGATCGACCATGGCTTCCGGGTAGATTAACACCTGAAGTTCCAGGGTTGAAGGTGATGACTCCCGAGCTCTTGGAGACACCAATTAGCTCTCTTATCGATAACAATACTTGGGATGTGACAAAGCTCCGCCTCCTGTTCACTGATGATTCTGTTGCGCGTATTATGAGTATTCCGCTTCCTCTATTTTACCAACCAGACAAGGTTGTCTGGCATTTTTCTTCTTCAGGCACTTATACCACATCTTCTGGGTATGCTTTTGCCTCCAAGGGTGGACTCAGTCGATCCTACAGACCCTATCCTGTGGCGGTCTATTTGATCCTTGCAAATTCCTCCAAAACTACGATTTTCTTATGGAGGCTTTGTAATAGAATTCTGCCTTCCACTGAAGCCCTGCGTTCAAGAGAACTGGACGTTCCCCTCGAATGCCAAGTCTGCCATGATGGGTCAGAATCTATAGAACACATCTTCTTCAAATGCTCGGTGTCTAAGATGTTTTATAGATATGCGAGTATAAGTATTGAATCTCTCCCACACACACACCCAGCTATAACTTGGCGGGTGATCGCGTCAATGCCAATTCCGGAACAACATGTTATGGGTTCTCTCATGGTGGCGGATTTGGAAGTCCCGTAATTGGGTGATTTTCGAACATCTTCTGTATTCCATGCCCGCTCTTCACAGGCATTTAACCCGTGGCCTGGATGAATTAGCATTCCCCCCATCCTCTCCACCCTCCCAGCTCTCCTCGCCCGACTCGCCCTCCTCAGATCCTCCTTTGTTCTTCCTGGTATCCGCCAAGTCGTTTTCGCCTAAAGATCAATGTTGATGGTGCAACCTCCTTCCCCTTGGGTGGCGCAGCCGGTTTAGTTGTTCGCGACCATTCCTCGGCTGTCCTTTTCGCGATAGGTATCATTTATCCTGGTATTACTAACTCTCTTGTTTTAGAGCTTCTTACTTTCAGAGATCCTTGTGCCTTGTGCTCGGCTAGAGGGTGGAGTGATGTTGATATTGAAGGAGACGCTACACTGGTTACGTCCATGGTGTCCAATCAGGATGTTTTTTTCACTCCGTGGTGGAATGGTGGTAGCGGATATCCTCTACTATCTGCAGGCCTCCCCTTGCATTCGCCTACTGACTGTCCCCAGAACGGTCAACAGAGCTGCCCATTATGTGGCGCGTCAAGCTCTCATATATCTCCCAAGTCAGAGATTGGTAAACCTCTCGACTTGGGTGGATGCTTAGGATGAATGCATGACTATCTTCCGGTCTCCCACGGGAGTTACCTACAGCAAAAAAAAAAATCACTTACTTCAATTATTTTTATCTTTCCGTGAACAAATTTTTTTATTGATGTGAATATAACGCATCATGTCATCTTAATAGTCACATTTTGGCTAACTAAGTATTTTTTAATTAAAAATATAAATATATATAATAAGGGTGATCATATAATTAGATAACCAAGGATAAAATGTGTTATTTTAAAACCCTTCGTATTTCACTCACACGTACTCTTCGTGATAGCTAGCTCCTCAATTTACTTTCCCGATGCTTACTCACTAAACTATTGAAGTAGTTGTTGATGTGACTTGCATATGTGTCCATACTCAACGTTAAAAGACAAAAGTTGAAACGGAATGATTAAAGAGGTAAAGTGAGTTGAAAAAGTGATAAAAAGGTGATTTATATTATAATGTAAAACTATAAATTTGAAATGTTGTACAAGTAAACTTTTATAGAATCGAAATTTTGCCAATCACAATCACCATTGTTTTTAAATGGGCGGCGTCCACCACTTAGCCTGAAAATCATTACATTAGGCAAATTAATTAGTGCTTTCTCAATTAATCTCCATAAAGGATGATTGGCCGGCTTGGTTTGATGGGTGGGATTTAGGCTCATGTTGGACGGTCACAAACGAATCCTAACTGTCATATCACTAGCTTTGTTTAGCCTCAAATGAAATTTGCTTTGTTGGTCTTGTGTTGGCACAACTTCTTGTACTCAAAATATAGCAATAATTCTCCGGTGAACTATGATCTAAGATATCGATCTATGGTCTATAGGCATCAACATGCATGGGAGATTCAAGATATTCTCACTTTTGGTCATAAGACAATTTGACTCGATCAACTGATATGGGAGCGTTCTAAAGTTATGATTCATGAGGCGTAATCTCCACCATTCATCTCAACAACGGTGCAGATTAATTCGTACGTAAGCTTCTTTATGAATTGTTAACTTCGAGGTGCTATAAATAGAAAATTTGACAATGTAGCATAGATTTGAATGTTGTATACTTTATTTATTACTCATCATACTTCTATGCACTTCGGGAGAAACCCCATTTCTCTATTTTTCAATCATTTTTCATCCACGTCATCGTCTATGCATATAACATACTCCACTCGTTCATTACTTTCGGGACAATTAAGCTAAAAGCAAATTTTGAGACGAATTGAATTGGGCGAACTTCTTATTACTCAGTAAATTGCTCAATAAGAATTTATATTATACCACCCAAGTCTCCGTGAGTAGAACCAATACAATCCTCCTATCTCACAGCTAATCTTCCATAGAGAATCACATGTTGTACTTTTACCATTGTATCAAGAACCGCTATATTCTAATAATTCGAATTGTTAAGAGAGGGTTTTGAATAGACCTTATCGTATTTACCAACTTACCGTAATGATATTTTACTCTGTATACATGTATGTCTGTATTTGTAATTGGGTAAACAATTAATTATGGAAATAAATTGAATTTACTATATTCCCGTTTTAATTATTCCCTTCTTCTAATCCCGATTCCGGCAGCCAAAACCCAGAAAGCGACGAAAACACTGATGAAAGTATCATATTGCCGTCACTACCCATAAGATCCTTTCTCTGCATCATTAAGTTTCATTCACTCGATCAAACCTTCTTCTTCAACCTTCCTTCTTTGATCTTAACTCCGCGACGATGGCGACTCCCCTGCCTCTCTTCTCCCAACTTCCCTCCACCAAACCTCCCCAATTCCCCCTCTTCTCCGCCGCACAGCCACCGCTACCGATACCCAACTTCCGCCGCAGCACAATAACCCACAGCAGCAAATTCGGATCCTTCCTCGACCTCAAACCCGACACCCGACCCGAACCGATCAACTTCCCAGACCATCCCCTTCAACAATTCAACCACCCGATTCGACGTCATCGTGATCGGCGCCGGCCCCGCCGGCCTCCGACTAGCCGAACAGATCTCTCTCCGAGGAATCAAAGTCTGCTCAATTGACCCGTCCCCGCTCTCCTCCTGGCCCAACAACTACGGGTCCTGGCTCGACGAATTTGAGCCGTTGGATCTCTCCGATTGCCTCGACAAAACCTGGCCAATCGCAACCGTCCACATCGACGACCGAAAAACCAAGCACCTGAACCGGCCCTACTCCCGACTCAACCGAACCAAACTCAAAACCAAGCTACTCCACAGCTGCGCGTCAAACGGCGTCGTCTTCAAAACCGCCAAAGTCTGGGAGATCCGCCACGACGAGTTCCAATCCGACGTCGTCTGCGACGACGGAACAGAGCTAAGAGCCAGCCTCGTCGTCGACGCGAGCGGATTCGGATCCCCGTTCGTCCAATACGACGACGCTCGGAAGGCAGCCAACGAAGGGTACCAGATCGCGCACGGGATCTTGGCCGAGGTGGAAGGAGGTCATCCGTTTGATCTGGATCAGATGGTGTTGATGGATTGGAGGGATTCTCACATGGGGAGTGAGCCGTATCTGAGGGAAGGGAATCGGAGGGTGCCGACGTTCTTGTACGCGATGCCGTTCGATTCGGATCTGGTGTTCTTGGAGGAGACGAGCTTGGTGAGTCGTGGGCCGGTTTTGGATATGGGGAGGTGAAGAAGAGGATGGATGCGAGGTTGAAGCATTTGGGGATTAGGGTTAAGAGAGTGATTGAAGAGGAGAAGTGTTTGATTCCGATGGGTGGGAGGTTGCCGGCGATGCCGCAGGCGGTGGTTGGGTTCGGTGGAAATTCCGGGTTGGTTCATCCTTCTACTGGGTAAGCAGTTTTTTTCACGGTTTTATGATAGGGAAAATAGCATTTTGCCCCCTCTACTTTGCCAACTTAACAAATAGACCCTTATACTATAAATCGCTCGTTTACCCCTTCCTACTTTGACCACTTTGCTGATTGGGTCCTTCTATTTCAACTTTCATCTTCGTAACGTTAATTGATGTGCATTCAGTAAACCACGTTAGCTCCAATAGCCATGTATTAGCTTAATAAGCATTTTTAATTGGGAATATATGTATATATATGGCTAGATATGATGAAATCGACGATTAAAATGTGGTTTTAAAATTTCTCGTATTTTACCATACTCTTCGTGATACCTCCCCATTACTCCCCAACACTTTTCATCTCCTACTTTTGATATCTCTCTTTATCGGTGTGTGGATGTGTCCAGATTTGATGTTAAGAAGATGAAAGTTGAAATGAAATGACCAAGACAGTAAAGTAGTCGAAGTACGAGGGGTAAAATGAGCGATTTATAGTACATGAGGCTATTTGTTAAGTTGGCAAAGTAGAGGGGCCAAAATGCTATTTTCCTTTTATAATAATTAAAAAGATGTTTTATGAACTGGAAAGAAGAAATACCGAAATATAAGTGAGTAAATTATCTAATGCTGAAATTTCAAGCACTATTTCTTACATAATAACAAAATTTGCCCACCCTCATAACACAGGTACTTGGTAGCACGGACCATGGCTCTAGCCCCAACCCTAGCCGACGTCATAGCAGAGTGTCTCGGCTCGACGAGGATGATTCGAGGGCGGTCACTATACGATCGAGTATGGAATGGGTTGTGGACATTCGACAGGAAATCGGAGAGAGAGTTCTACAGGTTTGGAATGGAGACATTGTTGAAGCTCGATCTCAATAGTACAAGAAGATTCTTCGATGCCTTCTTTGATTTGGAGCCTTACTATTGGCAAGGGTTTCTTTCTTCCAAGCTTTCACTTGGTGAGCTCTTGTGGTTGAGCTTGTCTCTGTTTGGACATGCCTCTAATCCTTCCAGGCTCGATATCGTGACCAAGTGTCCTTGGCCGTTGGTTAAGATGGTGGGCAATTTAGCCGTTGAATCAATGTGATTTTGAATGATACATTTTGCTTGTGAGATGGGAGAAGAAATAAATTTTGAGTATGACATAAATCTTAATGTCCAATTTCACTAAGGGTGAGAATTTTGGTATATTTTTTTTTGTTAATTAAAAAAACTCGAATTCTGCCGTCATGATCGACCGATTATGATTTCATCCAATCATAAATTGGCCGCAGCCATGACCGACCAAATTTGGTCCGATTTGACAGAAGACGACCGATTTCCAAGCCTAATTCCAACCATATTCAAATCCCCAAATATATTAGGTTAACCAAACTTTCATTACAATAACATACCTCAAATTTGTTACCATCTCAATAAGCTCACCAAATTACTCTTCCTAACAAACAAAAAAAAACATTGAAGACCATTATTATTATTTGGTGCTTAATACTTGAACATGTTTGATCCCGGCGGCGGATGATCTTCGTCCGACGCTGGCTGCCAGAAGTTAGGTGCCAAGGCCGGCGAGGGAGATATTGGAGAAGGTTTGACCGATGGTGTTGGAGCCATTGGCGGCGGAAGAACAGGGAGCTGATGGTGGTGGTGGTGATGATGGTGGTGGTGACGGTGGTGGTGATGGGGAGTGGCCGGCGCCGACGCCTGCTCCGACGATGGAACTGTCAGGGTGTTAACTGGAGGCGGCGGTGAGTCAAAGATCGGAATCGGAGGTAGTACAAACGGCGAGCTGGGAGGCGTTGGGGCAGTCGGCGGAGGAGACGCCGCCGTCGAAGGCGGCGTCGTGGCAATCGGCGGCGGGAGAAGATAAGGAGGGCGTTTAGGGAACAACGGTGAAGGCACTACCGGCGTAAATATAGGTTTGTGAAAATGGTGGTGGTGGTGGAAAAAAGGGGGAAGCAACGATTTATACGGGGCCGGAGTGACGGGAGCTGGTGCCGGCGCCGAAGGCGGCGGGGGCGGGGGCGGAGTAGTGCCGAAGATCGGGATAGGAATGATGTGGTGATGTTTATGATGGAATAAATGCCACCACGACATACAGTCGGTATACGTCTCCGGGACCGGCTGTTCTCGGCGGCGAGATGGCACGCGAGAGTCACGTGGGCAGGAGGTGCGGCGACGGCGAGAACATGAACCGCATTTTGAGCGAGTGAAAAGAGGATGAAAACCAGAAAGAGCAGTAACATCATTTGAGGTGAAATTTTTTTATGCTGTAATTTGTTGATAGCTAGGGTTCTCTCTTGGTGTGGGCTTTTATAGACGGAGTTAACCGCCGTTACAAAAGGTTAAAATCGTAATTACAACCATACACTTAGTTGACTTCTTTTTGTTTTTGGCAGTGTCATTAATTGTTTACCCCGCTGTACAAACAAAGAATAGTAAGCGTCTAGGTAAAACGGGTATTTAGAAGAAGAGACAAAGATTATATATATATGGGTTTGCTTATAGACGAGCTGAGAAAGCCTTGGGTATATAGACTATGAGCATACGACCAAGCCGTGTACGTAGTTTGTGTTAGGTCATATCCCACTAATATTATGGTCAACCGGTGTTTATAACTATTCAAGATTCGGATTGGATCACTACATGTTATCAGCTGATTGATAACTTGGATGAAGATTAATCTTCGTTGTTCAACGATGTAAGATTCTGATTACCCTGAAGAAACTCTAGATGAGATAAATGAAGCATCAGAGTTTGGGCTTTTTTTCGGGTCAACTTTTGAAAGAGAGCTTTTTCAGATTCAGTTAAGCTATTATACAAAGTCATTAATTAGCAAATAGTATTTTGCAATCTAGTATTAATATCTTGATTCAATGAATACTATTTTCTGGGTGTAATTGGCATTTGGCGTTTTGCAAATTATATCCAATTGTTAGTTGTAACTGTTGATATCAGGAAATCTATGGACTATGGTGGTAATTGTGTTCATGGTTTTATCTCATGGTGTATACAATCTAATTCAATAAATTCATGCTTGGTTAGTTGATGTACTCTTGGTAGGATTTATTTCACAACTAAAAAATCTGAAGAAATAAAGTTTATTAGGAAACTAAATGGGCACAAAACTCAAACCATCTCTGTTTTAAAGTTGGTATAGAGTGAATTCTAAATTTTTCTGTATCTCGATTGAGCTACGATTTTCAAAGCATTAGGGTTCTCAAAAGGGAACGACAGACTGCTCGATCAATTGAACGGAGAATTGATTGACTGAAGGAGAATTTGAGGATGGTTCGTTAAACATAGATGATATATTGTGGCTAATATATCATCGTTTCATATCGGGTACTCATATCGAGTTGGGTGTGTGGACGATACTTTCAAACCCATCTCCACTCATTTCCTGCTCGAACCGAGTATCGGGATTGCCCATACTTGTCAACTTTACTCGGTCAACGAGTACAAATAAGCCAGATTTTCAATAGGTACCTGGTTTGTGGATACCAATTGCTAAGTCTGGTTAGTTGCTCAGGCTTCTTAGCCTGATATCTACACCTTGTGTTCATGATATCTATATTCAACTGTGCTCCAAAATAACGTCAAAGCAATGCTTCTTTCACGACATAAATTGGTCCCGAGCGTTTTCCAGTTAGGGGAGGGAGGCAGTGGATTAGGTTAATAACCTATGGATGTCGGCTATTTGATTGGTTAAAAATTTGTGAACCTTTTAACTGTTAACCAACAACTTGCTTTGACTAATAGAAGTTGGTTGATTACGTTGATTTCAATCAAAATAGCTATAATTATGGACAACCTATAAATGAATTCCGTAAAAAAAATTCAAAATCTTAACTAATTGACTAATTTGAGTTTAATGGGCCAAAATCGACCAATTAATCTATTTTAACTTTTAATAATAACCGTATTATTATTATTGTTTTTACCTCTCATGGGAGACCAGAAAAGTCATACATTCTACATTCATCATCCAATGTATCCATCCAACCCAAGAAATTTACCCGTCCCCGACTTAGAAGACATTAGAGAACATGGATTGCCACACAATGTACAGCTCTATTTACTGTATGAGGCACAGTGAGTAGCCGAATGGACATGGAGAAGCACATGAGAGTTGGGATGTCAAACAAAATGAAGTCGCCTCAAGAAAAGTAAACATCTTGATAGGAGACCATGTTGATGACTGAATTAGTGTCATTTTTAGTGTCGACGTTGCTCCATTCATGGGAGGTACACATCGTGCAAGCATCCTTGGAAGAAGGTAGTTCTATAACAAGAAAATCATAAAACCCATGATAAGAGATACATGTCGCGAATATAACAACATCAGAGGAATCACAAACGACCAAATCAGGTGCACCACCCAATGGGGAGGCCGTAACCCTGGTGTCAGTAAGGGAGAAACCAGGAGTACTACTGGGGGCTTGGAACAAGGGGGGCAGAGGTACAAGCAGATTAGGAGTAGGACGAGGGACACTTAATCCATACCATGCATCAAATGTATGTTCGAGGTGTGCATTGAGTATTTAAATTGGAAATGTTCAAAGACTCGAGAACTAACCATAACCTATCAAAACCTATCAAACCTTAATTTCCATCTATACCACAAGATTTCTGTCACTACCATCAAAATTTCTCCACTGAATTTCCAACAATGACATTGAACTTTCGCCATCAAAATTTTCATCAATGTAATTGAAAACTTTCGCCGCCGAATTTTCTTTAATATTCCCAGACTTCTCCAAACTTACACAGATGGATATTAACCCCTAAATGGAAGAATATGGCAGTAGAACACTAAGCCTTAAAACAAAATTTGGCGATACATTTCCAACAATAGAACTCATCCACCAATTTTTTGTATTGGAATGAACTCCGATCCACCGAAATTTAGCAGTAATATTTTTTATTGTCTTTCGAAAAATGATTTTGGATTCTTTATCATTCAAATTGGGCGCGAGCAATCAGTCAATTTCTTTATCAGCTAACTATTGCTGCTTCGTCGAAAGCTCTTATGGTATTCAGATACAAGAGAGTACCCCAGACTAAGGCTATATAATCAGATTAATCGATACCAAAAATCGTCCAAAGGTCAACCGAATCAAATGCCTCAGGCCACACAAGAAAACTGATGCAGAGATGATAATTCTTGTATTAACTGCTGCTCAGAAAGAATGAATGTATCTTCTCATAGACTTTCTGTGAAAGCCTCTGAAGTCTGACATGTGTTAATTTTGATTCACTTCATCAACGCAGCAGCTAACAAATCAACCAACAGACTAATTTCAAAGAAATATACCAAATCAAAGTGGATCTCTCAGTTACTTATATTTATCAGGCTCATATGATGATCAGAATAGCGTATATAGCCCACAAAGGCCAAGAAATCACAGAGCCCCACATCAAAACAACACCAAAATCAACATCTAAAACTGGGAGAGATCAGATATGAGTAAAATAAAAATTGTGTTTTCGGTCACGGTTAATCAGAAACACGGACCAATTTTTCCTTCATCACTTCTCTCCAGCAATACGAGCTTTCAGATATGGGGTAAAAAAACGAATTACTGGTTATCATCAGAGACTTAAATACATAAGAATCACAGAGGATCATATTGTTGCAGTATTTTTTCATCATCACCTACAACCATAACAGCAATCGAAAACATGGCTTAAACAAACTATGAGAGCAACGAGAATGAAAGCGAATAAGAAATCCAGGAATCGGAGAAGGAGATGAAGATGAAGATGAAGAAGAAGAGCTCGAAGAGAATAAAGGGATCGTAGACGAGATAGATATTTATATGGGGAAGACTCAGCTGCTAGGGTTTCATTCTCCTCCGAGCCGTCAGGGGCCCATTAACTGAAACGCGGGCCCAATCCAAGCCCACACTAATATTTGGGCTTTATGCCCTTCATTAATTTTGGGCTATAACGGCCCAAGAAAGAGATTTAATGAAAACGTGAGCAACAAGTGTAAAGGAAAGGAAACGAACCCGAAACGGGAGAAACGAGTTGGAAGCTGGAGAATTCAGTTCAGTGGAGGAGAGGAGACGAACTTTGCTGGTCAAATTTCTGCTTCCTCTCTCTCGCCTCTTTTCACTTTCCTGAAACCGGGAATCAGTTTACGGATTCAATCAGCGGAGAGACGACTTCATGAAGCCTATAAGGTTACAGCTGCCGGAGAGTCCAACCTCCGTCGGCGTCCCGGAGATCTTTGAAGGTGGCGCGCATAGCGTCGTGAGGCGTGCGGTTGTTATTGGAACTGGATTTGCTGGTTCTGAGAATCAGAGCCTAGGCTTGGTTCGCGCCTTGGGACTCTACGACCAGCATGTCCTCTATGTGAGTTCTCTACTTTGCCTTGTTTGCTCTGAACTCAATTTCGATTTCCATTTCCGATTGAGAGTTGGTGCTTCTGCTGATAGGAACTTGAATTCTGTCTGAGCTTCAATATGTTGTTTCGTTGTGATTGATTGAGAGCTGTTGAAGTGGAGTTCGTGAACTTAGTTTGACTCGTACTGAAGAGCGGAAACTGAAATAGAGTTTAAGTTGGATAAGGTCTTGGAAACTGCCAAGTGCAGGGGAAGTTTGAATTGAGTTGCGTATGTTTGTCTTGAAGGAAGTGGAAGAATCTGAAAGGGAAAAGAAAATCAGTATCAGTTCTGGTTGATCCATTTGTTTCTAGGATGTAGATGGATGACATTGAATGGAATTGGGAGGAAATGGATGTTACTGGTGATATCATATCGCCACTTTTCATTTCCTTGATATTAGGATATAGATGGAGGAAACTGAATGTAACTGGATATTGAATGAACTGGTAGTATCATATCGGTACTTGTCACTTCCTTCATCTTCCAGTCACTTTTGACAAAAGAAGAGTGAACTGATAACGAGAGATTTAGCTTTGATTCTCCTTTTCAACCACTTCCCTTTCATTTCTACATTCATTGCTATTGAGGTGAACAAATTTGAGAATATTAGTGATCAACTGTAAGTGCAAGATTGGAACTCATATCCATTAGCATGTATATTTGGCTACCCTTACATGGCAGAAGTTCAAACATATAGGCTATATTTGATAACCGTTCTCTTAGGCATGTAGTGTTAGTTTAGTTTGGAATCGTTATGCTACATCTGAATGTAAGATATTGTATCCGTCTACCATGATTGATATTGTCTTCTTCTCTTCCTGCCTTTGATCTATCTGTCTTGTCATTGTTTGCAGCGGGTTACAAGACCAAGAGGCGGAATAAACGAGTGGTTGAAATGTCTGCCAGTTTCTCTCCACAAATTTATATACTATATTCTACGGCAGATAAGTATCTGCTCACGAATTTTGGTGACTACACGGGCCAAAAAACTTTCACATATCCCTTCAGAAAATGGTAGTGGTTCTGGATTGGCTTCAATTTTGGAAGCTGACGTGAAGCAGATTGTGAACATGGCACATGATAGTTACGAAAAGTACATTTCCTTCAACACTGAGCTTTTTATTGTTTAAATTAGTTTTTGAAAGTCTAGACTACTGTAATCTTATACTATCCTAGATCCTGCACCTATATAGGCAATTTATATCCTATTAATAATCTTTCCAACATTTTTCTTGGCTATTTACATACTACTGAAATTTCCAGGGATGGTCCTCTTTTGGTCGTTGCATCTGGAAGAGATACAATATCTGTTGCAAGCTCTATAAAACGTTTGGCATCTGAAAAAGTTTTTGTTATTCAGGTGCGTGTTTGATTCATTCTCATTCAGTTTAACAAGTTGTATCGAAGTGCAAATTGCATTATTTAATTGCTTAAAGCCAGATGTCGCACTCTTTGTCCCTGTGAAGATAAAATGGTAGTTTGATAAGCTTAATGACGCAGTGCAATTAGACATTAGTGGAACCTTTATCAGTGATTTGAATGAATAGAGCAAGAAGTGAATTTGTGGAAAATTTAAATAGTGGTTGTGAACTAGACTCAACCATCTTGCCTCCATCTCAGGGAGAGCATATCCCAGAGAACGGCAGGTTTGAGTTTGTGCTTTTTAGCTCCTGACTGATAAACAAAGTGTACAATGGTTTTGTAACTCATCCCACAGTGGGCTTATGCTTCTAGTGTCAATAGTACGCCACTTGATCCTGTTTGGAGATGTAACTTAAATGATCCTTGCTATTGGCTGTCCATAACTTTCTAACCTTGATTTTCTTTTGTATTGTTGCACAGATTCAACATCCTAGGTCACATCTTAATAGATTTGACTTGGTGATCACTCCACATCATGATTATTTTGCTTTGACCCCTGAAGGCAAGGAACAAGTTCCAAAGTTCATGCGTAGATGGATAACACCACAGGAGCCTCCAGATGAGCATGTGGTAGGATTTTATTTTCTGATATTGTCCTCAAAGTCATTCAGCAGCTCTATGGATTCTTTATTTCAGTTCGACGATTGTGGCTTACATTATGAACTATAATTAGGTACTGACAACAGGAGCTTTGCATCAAATTGATTTTTCCACCCTTCGCAGTGCAGCTAGCGCTTGGCATGATGAGCTTGCCCCTCTGCCAAAGCCATTGCTTGTGGTTAATGTTGGAGGACCTGCAAGTAATTGAATCTCGTTCACTTCATCTGTGATCTCTTGTGTTATGTCTGTTTATGTGTGCCATATACGTTATCTGAATCTCAACTCTCAAGCTCATTTTCTGATTTCAAAATTCATATGCCTTAGATGCTAGTTATCCTTGGAAGTCAGGGAATTTGATCTTTCTTCCCAAATGAACAACTGATGTTCCTTTGAGCTGGTCGTCTTTTTTTCCCTTGTCCCTTGTCTCTGTGAAGTAGTGATTTTGGAACCCTAGGAACACTCATCAAACTGTTTTCAGTGCTGAAATGTTTAGAATGATTAGACAATATGGACCGCGTAGAATCTCAGGAGTTTCCAGTACCTACTTTTGACGATAAGCTCCTGTGCACTTTGTTCTTCCTCTTTGTTTCTGAAGATGCAACTGATGTCTTGAACACGTTTGTATACTTTGCTGAACCTATCTTTAGGATATTGTCGTTATGGAGGTGACCTTGCAAAGCAGTTGAGTGACTTTTTGCTTAGTGTTCTTGCAACCTGTGGAAGTGTTAGAATATCATTCTCAGAGAAAACACCTCAAAAGGTAAAATGCCTGCATATTAACTTTAGGGGTTTCTTACCATCATCTTCATTTATAATTGACAAGGGCTGAACACACATTTCATCTTGATTTCCAATGCCTACAGGTTTCTGCCGTAATAATCAATGAACTTGCGAATAATCCGAAGGTTTTTATCTGGAATGGCGAAGGTATGTTGCGGTCATATAAGTTTAAGGTGACACGCTTTAACCCGGAGACTTTTTAAATCTCAATTTTTGCTACATTCAGAGCCAGATCCATATATGGGACATTTAGCTTGGGCAGATGCATTCGTCGTTACTGCTGATTCCGTCAGCATGGTCAGCGAAGCTTGCACCACTGGGTATGCATCTGAAACTTTGAATCTCATAACAGGATTAAGAAGCTTTATTGATAGAGCTAATGAGCTGATACCACCCCTGCAGTAAACCCGTCTATGTTATGGGATCCGAACGTTGCAAATGGAAGTTGGCGGAGTTCCACAAATCCTTGAAAGAGCGAGGCGTGATTCGACCATTCACTGGCTCCGAGGATGTAAGCAAAAATGCTCACCCTTGTACATTATATCTACGTGATGCTTGTCTTAGCCCCCTCTAGTTTCTGCTTAACCATTTCGATGATTCTCTGCATATCCCATGTGTTCGTATAGTACTGATCTCCGTCTTTATCCATCAGATATCGGAAAGCTGGAGCTATCCTCCCCTGAACGACACGGCAGAAGCAGCACGCAGAGTGCTCGAAGCGCTTGCTAAACGAGACCTAACATTGCGGCCGTAGAAGCTTATGTTTCATATATCCCGTAACTGGTTTTTTGGAACCCTGCCATCAGGATTCTCTCTTCACAGCAGAACGACGACCATCATTTGCCACAATAGCAAAAATGATTCATAGAACTCTGACCAAATATCAATTGTTCTGCCCCCCGTTTGACAGAATTAGGGTTTGAGGTGTCTTCTTAGTGTTTGTTTGTGTGTATAACAATAAAGGCTATACGGCTCCATAGCACGGCTTGTTTATAGGAAAAAACTAGAGGCATCCCACACAAAGTTTACATTTGCTGTTATTGTAAGTAACCTTTGCATTGTTGTTGATACATCGACATCTAGATACCATCGAACTCGAAAGGCTTCAGTCACATCGAAAGAGGATCACATTGTTTTCTTCTGACAGTTCCTTTTTAGGTGATTTTGGGTTCTATAGCTCGATTTCAGTCCTCACTCTTTCATGTTTCTATGCCTTAAAGCCTTGTAATAGACATAACGATGCTTGTTAAATCGGCAAGTAACCCGGTGTACTAGTTCAACTGCTTATCGAAGGTCTATTGGTTAATGTAATTGCACCTATGAGATGACGAATTTGGTTTTGATTCCTTGGTGTATAATTTCAACGGTGATAAGCTCGTAAGTTCGGTCTTATCTTGGCAACTGAATCATAGTTCTAGTTCGAGATTGTAATGATTGTCTAGTGACCTACATCAAACCCGAGATTAAGCTAAATGACTCTGCCTTCTCTAAACCTTGCTTTCTTTACCTTCAAGTCCTTCAATCCTCTTCCTTATCCAACCTATCGTTGGTTAAAGCATATCCTTTATAACGGTCTTGTTAAGCCTATGTCTCGTGCTCTTCCTTCTTCTTTGTTATGAGCTTGTTTGGTTGGTACAATCAAATGGGTCACAGACTCACAAACTCACAGTCAGTTAGTTGAACCAGTATAGCTTGATGAATTGAATTGAAATAAGATGGTAGTTTACAAGTTCAGTGACCTAAATGAAACTACAAGTAATTTTACGGACCAGAAAGAATAGTATAGTACAATTTGGTGCAACAAAGTTAAAGAAGAAACAAAAATAGGAATAAAAGTGGGAAAATTGTAAGTGAAGAGGTGTCCAACCCAAAGAGGAAGTAAGGAATCTAATTAAAGTGGGCCCACTGGCCCAGTTCCAGGGAGGACACTGACAACAAACACCTCATCCTGCCAATCAAATCTATCCACTTCTTCTATTTTCCATGCCTTTTTATTTTTAAATTATCGAAAATATAGAAATAAAGTAACTTTTCTTCCATTAATTTTCTTTTAAACATATATTTGTTAATCTTTGATTCGTTTTTTTTAAGGTTAACCGTACAAACATTATTGATTTGTAACAGAATCATAAGAAAAATTACAGTCTAAATTTATAAGTCTAATTGCTCGAGAATTTTGATAATCTTACTTTTTTTTCTTAAATAGCTCTGTTAGTAGTAACCCAAATATAATACCCAAATTTCTACACAGACTACCGACAAATACCCTAAGAGAAAATTGAGAGCCATGTTTGCCACAGAATAGGAGGCTCAAGGCTCTATTACCAGAACGACAAACCAGACAAAAGTAAATAGAGGGAGTTTGATATTGTATGAGCAAAATCTTAAATCTCGTCAACCACAACACAACCAAAAGAGGCCAAAATATGAGACAAGGAGATACACAATTATTATTTATTTCAGTTAATTAACAATTATAATTGTTTCGACATAAAATTGATCGTGAATTAACCTTTTTTCACATTTAAATTGGGTGCTGTATTATTGATCAAAGTAATTACTATTTTACTGAAACTTAACTTTCAGCTTAAATTCCTCTACGTCACGCGCCTAAAAAGGGCATGATGTACACCTTCCAAATTAAAACTCGACACGTGTACGACTGTGAAAGTCCCAACACCTGACGCCTGCAAAGATGGTACATTCCACGTCACCATGTCAAATCCACTACGAGCCTCTCATTATTTATTATTTCTTTTTATTTGTCCATTTCTGTTTTCTTCATAATTTTATTTTTATATAGGGAAAATAGCAATTTGCTCCCTCTACTTTACCAAATTAAGAAATAGCTCCTTATACTATAAATCACTCTTTTTACCCCCTCATACTTCGATCACTTTGCCGTTTGGATCCTTACGTTCCAAATTTCGTTTTTGTGACGTTAATTGATGTGCATTCAGTACACTACGTTAGCTCAAATAGCCATGTATTAGCTTACTAAACATGTTTTAATCAATAATATAAGTACATATGATATAACTAGATATGATGAAATCGATGAATAAAACGAGTGGTTTTAAAAGTTCGATTTCACCATACTCTTCGTGATACCTTCTCAATTTACCTCTCTAACCAACTCTTCATCTCTTACCTCCAATATCTCATTGTCGGTGCATGGATGGGTCCAGATTTAATGTTAAGAAGACGAAAATTGAAACAGAAGGTTCAAAACGGCAAAGTAGAAGGGGTAAAAATAGTGATTTATAGTATACGAGAATATTTTTAAGTAGTCAAAGTAGAGGGGCCCAAGTGCTATTTTCCCTTTTATATACAATATATTCACTTTTTAATTTATTAATCTCTCCTTTTGGGATGGGATCCCATCCAACCCTTTCCAAGGGTTGGAAATTCCAACCTTCATCTTAACCATTAGATTACCTTTGACCCTTTGACTAATCCAATGGTCTAGATTGTTAGGGGTATTTTAGACTTTACACATATAATTTAATTATTATATATAAATAAATAAATTAATTTTTCCAACGACCAGCAGCTCATCTCCGCGACCGACGACTTTTCCGGCGACCGCCGCCGTCACCGGCGACTTTTCCGGCGAGGTTGTTGTTTTTTTTTTTTTGCTTTCAAAAAAACTAGTTACCACCTTTTTCTGTTAAAATTTTTTTTAACTGATAACTAGTTAACATGGTTTTTAACGGATAACTAGTTAACATGATTTTTAACTGATAACTAGTTAACATCGTTTTTTGTTTGATAACTTGTTACCAGATTTTAACCTGATAACTAGTTAACGAATAATCATATAATCAAAATTTTAACGGATTTTTGTTAACAGGTTAACCAACCGAGTTAACTAGTTATCAAGTTATTAACTAGTTAACCAACCGAGTTAACTAGTTATCAAGTTGTTAACTAGTTAACCAACTGAGTTAACTATGTAACTTATCAAGTTGTTAACTAGTTAACAAATTTTTTACTTATAACAGTTATTATTGTTAACTAGTTAACCAACTGAGTTAACTAGATTTAACTTATACCAAGGTGTTAACTAGTTTAACAAACAAATTTGTTTACTTTGATAACAGTTATTTTTGTTAACTAGTTAACCAACCGAATTAACTAGTTACCATGTTAACTAGTTAACCAACGTTATCGATCGATCTCGGTGAATTATGTTAACTAGTTAACCAACGTTATCGATCGATCTCGTGAATTATGTTAACTAGTTAACCAACGTTATTGATCGATCTCAGTAAATCATGTTTAAGTTTGTGCTCAACTGTAATAAGCTGATCATGAAAAATCAAAAACTAATTCAATCACCCAATTAATCAACATTTCTCATCTAAAGACCTCTACTTTAACTAGCAGAAACTAATTCAACCACCCAATTAGTTATTTTTGTTACTTGTACCACCGCCTCCCCCCTCTGATTTTCAAATCTGCTCTCCGACGTCCTCTTCAATCTCTGTAAATAGAGACCAGCTGGGTCAAATCTTTCCAAAGCAAGTCCAGAAACCATCTCGACGTCTTCGGCACTTCTCTGATAAACCTCCTCGCCTGCTCCAGTTGCCGACATACTTCCGGAAACATGAAAGACGTCGTCGACTCCTCTGCTGCCAACAACCACCGCCTGGGTGAGAGCCAGATTCAGCCACTCAAGCAAGTTCTTCCCTTGTTGACCAAATTAGCCGCTGAAGCTCTTCTTGATCCGTCAGATCTCGGAACGTTTGGCTTCGGAACCGATTCAGATCTGGAGTTTGACTCCGGCGACTGCTTCTGGAGAAGCTTCTCGAGGCTGGAGAGGCGATTCTTTGTGTAATCGATGGACGTCGCCGACGAAGAACAAAAGCAGTGACTGCAGATGGTTTGGAAGGATTGAGAGGTGACTCTCGATAATTGAAACTTCCGACGCGTTTGGCGTTTGGCGAGCTTGTTTGGTGGCGCCGACGCGCAGATACACCACGTCGTCAGAGGGGATCGTGGCTGGGAACTCGCTGTCGGAGGGGATCGTCAGAGGAGAAGCGGCCTGGATGGAGGATGCTGTAGAGGGATTGAAGGCGGTGAGGGAGAGAGACAGCTAATAGGGTTACTTTAATTTTTTAAAATTCCTAAATTGCCCTTCCGGTCTCCTGGGTTGGACCGGTCCAACCTTTAAAGGTTGGGTCCGGATCCGGAGCCTCCTTTTTGGCTTTTCCCTATTTATTATATTAATTTACCCCCTTTTTTCCGTTTTCTTCTACTTGTTCATCTTATCGTTCTCTCCAGAGAAACCCTAAATTAAAAAAATCCCAACCTAATTCCTCCATCTCTATTATATACATCGGCGTTCCTTTTGGGGGATTTGTACAGATCCCGATATCGAGGAAGAACCGCGCTTTCGGTTTAAGGATTCTTCTTTCAGGTCAGTCTTTTAAGGCTGAGTCAACTCGGCGCCCTTTTTCTTCTTCTTTTCCGTGTGTTCCGAGTTCATCATCCATGGAAATTTTCTCATATTCTGATCATCTTGTATTGTGATGTCCTGATTGATAGTATCGCTGTTTTGTTAGATTTGGCTGTTTGGTTTCTGAGAAATTGGTTGAAATTAGAGGCGGGCTGCATCACTGTAAAAGTGTTGTGTTGATTGATGTTTGTCCAGTGAGCTAGTTAGGTTAGAATGACAAGGTCTTTAGCTTTCAATTAGTGTTATATTTATGTTTGATGTACTATTTATTATACTATGTTGGTCTGCTTTTCAACTCATGGACATGATTATTACTATAGATTGTTTGGTCTGTATGTCAATAAATGTAGGATCTGATAAATGAGGTGCATTTTTTTCCTGGGATCTTTTGGATGTTGCTTTGCTGATGATAAGGAACTTGCCTATTTCTTTTGTGCTGATGTGACTTAATGCTCAACTTAAGCTGGCTTGATTGAAAAAAACGATGAATCTTTTCAGTGTTTATTGTTTGAGAAAGGATGTGCTGTTATCTTTTATATCTTGATTTTCGTGGGCTGGCTTCTCTTGGTTGCAGCTCGAGCCTTTGAAGGGTGTATTTAGGGATTTAGTATTCAGGGTTTAAAAATTCAACTACGTAGAGAAGGTTATAATTGCTGACCGTTGGACGTTTGGGGTCTCATGAGAATTGTCAGGGGAATGCAGAGATCCTTTGTTGGTGGTGAGGAGCTAAGCGCGTTGAGCTCGAAGAAATCGTTCAGCAAAGGGATTGGCATCACTGCTCCCAAGGCTAGAACACGCGACAAATACATGACAACTATGGTCTTTTTCGAGCTCTAACTTCGGTTCCTTTGGGGAGGGGAATTGGTTCCTGAATATAAATAAGTAATTCGAATAAACTTTCAAAAGATGACTCGGATTTTGGTTCAGCGAGGCAGTAGTTCTTCTTCCAATCAGAGCAGAGCAGGGCCTTCATCTGCTGCTCGTCCTGAGACTCAGGCTACTGCTACCTCCCAGGTACCTTCAGCTTCGAAGGATGATGAGTTAATAAGTGATGAGGTGCAAGAACAGATTGTTGCAGGTGAAATTGTGGAGCATTGTGTAAGTAGTGAAAATAAGGCAGCAAAGAATGACGATCTTCCAGAATGGAAGCATGGTGACAGAAAGGAATGTGCGAGTGACGGTGGTGGGGGCACACTTAATGATGTCACTTTAGAGCGTGAAGACATAATAAAAGGTGAATCGAGGCCATCAGGAAGGCCTGTGGTTGAGGATGAAAGTTCGAATTGTGTTTTCTCCCCTGCCAGTAATGGACGTAGTCAACCTCCTCCTCCTCCTGTCCCTCCTCCAAAACTTCCATCAGCAAGCTCTAATCCTAGGAGATTCCTGTCAGGAAGTTCCGATTCTGTTCGAACTGGATCATCTAGAAGGGCACATGCTTGGCCTGTTGTTTCTGCTAGGAGTTCGCCTACTGGGTCAAGGCCATCATCTCCCAGGTCCCATGTGGACAATGAGGGGTATAACAGTGCTGATGAGCAGAATCCATGCTATACTTCCTCGTATAATGATCTGGTAAGTTTCTGGCACTAAAATAGGCTCGCAGTGGCTTTTCTTGTGTTTATTGGCCCTGTTCGTTTGTCTTTTCAGATGCTAGGAACTGCCTCACACCTCATAATATAGTTTCAGTAAGAGATTTCAGTACATTAGCTATTGTTGTTGTTATATCATGGGTTTGTTGATGACCATTTGATCTATTACTTGGTTCAGATTCCTTACCTTGATTGTTAGGTATTTGGCTTTTGATTGAATGCTAGATTTAGATGGCTTTTCGATCAAGTGCTGTTTATTTATGTGGTAAGTTGATACAATAATGCAACTCCACAGGTTCGAAATTACTAAATCTATCCACATCGCAACAGAGTTTTAAAGGTTACCTATGAAATATATAAATAATAATAGCTCACAAAATTACTCATCAAAACAGTATGTTTCTACGATCTAAATGGAGTTATTCTCAATTTTTAAGTCATCTCATTTCAGAATTTATATGTTTTTAGAATCAGCTTATCATTACAATTATTATAGTCTTCTTTTGTTTTCCTATGTCATGGCAGCATGATCATATGCTGTTGGTCATAATTGAGCTCATGTGGCATGTAGCTGCATCATTATCATAGTAGATTTACTAAACTAAAAGTCATATATCTTTGCTAATCCAGGAAAGAGAACGCCAATTTGAAATTGACATTAGGCGGTCTAAAGGATTAGAGGTAAAAAGAATGTTGGAGGATGGAAATTGTCTTTTCCGTGCTGTTGCTGATCAAGTATATGGAGACTCTGAGGCATACGATTTGATCAGGCAAATGTGCATCGACTATATGGTAAGCTTGTGCATTTGTTACAGAGTTCCCTGTCAATTGTACTGCTTAAGTTGATATGATCTGGTGGGCTTTTACTTTTTAGTAACAAACTAGATAAGAATCTGATGTATAGTTGATTGTGTTCTGGACTTATTGTTGGCAACGCATTGATATTTCACTTGTGAATATTCATTTTTTTATATGTGTTCAAGGTTTGACTGTGACATATTATTTGTCCATGTAAAATCTTGCCAACACTGTACTTCTATTCTATACATTATCAGATGCATTAGTATATACTTTTCTTTTTCCATGTTTGGTGTTACTGTATGATTTTGTTATTTCGGCTGTGACCCTTAAAGAGTATTTGTTTTCATGCAGGAACGAGAAAGAGATCACTTTTCCCAGTTTATAACAGAAGGTTTTTCCTCTTACTGCAAACGGAAGAGAAGAGACAAGGTATTGATTCTAGATGCTCGATTTTACTTGACAGCACGCCTGAATATAGTGCATATACCTAATTTACTATGTCCTTGGGGATGGTTAATCGATTTGTGGCCTTATCTAAGGGGAGTGCCCTTTTTTATCTTGTTGGTAACAGGTGTATGGCAACAACGTGGAGATCCAAGCAATGTCAGAGATGTATAATCGTCCGATCCACATTTATTCATACAGCACAGGTACTGGCCTGATCTAAATGAACTGGTCGATTTGCTGATTTTCATCACCTTCAGTGTGGAATTGCTAACTTGATTTGTAATGCAGAGCCTATCAATATATTTCATGGCAATTACAATACAGATACACCACCAGTACGGCTGAGTTACCACCATGGTAACCATTACAACTCTCTTGTTGATCCGCGGCGCTTGAATGTTGGTGCTGGACTTGGTTTTGGCTCTCTTCGGGGGGTATGCTTCTTCGATCCCACTTCTTCCTACTTGCATACGGAACAATGATTATAAGCTTAACTGCTTAAGTTGGCTTCATGTTTTTGTCCAATGGTTTGATAAAATGATTATGGATTTTAAACAGTTCTGCTTTTACTGATTTAAATTGCAGAGAAATGTTGACAAGGATCAAGTGAAAGCTGCTATTAAGGCTCAGCAGGATCAGCAGATTGATAATGTAAGTGTTTACCTTTATCTAAGCCGCATTTTCTTGATCTTGATTTAGTGTTCCTCCCTTCTAACATTTCCCTGTCTGTTAATAATATCCACTGGCAGGCACTTGTAGCTGAAGGGCGGTTTTACTCTGATCTCGAGCTTACCGAGAAGGAAATGGAGCGAATGGTAATGGAAGCTTCTCGAGCCGAGTATCTTGCGAATGATAAGTGGAAACCGCAACTTGGCCGCAAAGAATCTTCCACATCTGGCGCTGAACCATCATCCTCAGGGGCTTGTAAGGGGAAACTTGTCCTCCTTTCGAAAAGCCGTGCATAGCAGAATCGATCTTATGTCTCTATTGTTTGTAAGTTGCAAAATTAATTGATATTATTTATCTCGTGGAACAGATCCTTCAGGGAGCGAGACAAAGACGGAAGGAGCACGAGAACACGGAGTACGAGACGGTTGCCTCAGTAAGAGCATGCAAATGGTGCTGTCATTGGGATTCAGCTACCTGCAAGCCATCGAAGCTTACAGCATATTCGGTGACGATGTCGACTCAATGGTTTGTTACCTCTTGGAAACAGACAGTAGCAGCAGCCGACGCAAAAAGGGCAAGGCAACCGAGTGATTGATCTTGGTCCCCCACTAATCTTGAATGTCAGCTTGTTTTCGAGGCTTAGCTCCTTAATGTTGAAGAGTAGAGAAGAAGCAGAAAATGCTGTCACGGTTTCTATCAGAAGCTTTTATGAACTCTGAAGTATGCTGCTGAGTAACTCTTAATTCAATAAATGGTTATATTGTAGCTTAAATGTTGTTCTGGTTTCTTGGATACATTTCTTTCTTCTTCCTTTTCTTCTTGTATATTGATGAATGATCAAAGACAAAAGAGTAGAATCTAATAAGTTAATTTTATGCTTCCTCCTGGGTTTATGATCAAACTGTTACTGCTTTTTGAACAATGTGCACCAGTGTTTCGAAGTTATGTGACTGACAGAATATTAATGAACAAGAAGCCCTTATCATAGTTGACTGAATTCAATTCAACCAGTAACAATCACGACTTTACATCTATTACGACCACGATCACACGCCGAATTTGGTTTGATTTGACCATTACCAGACCGAATTTCCACCCCATTCACCATTTTATGTTCAAAACACTGCTTAATAGACTTCAACATTACTAAAAAGGTTTCCCATTATTCAGCTAATATCAATCTGTGCCTCCATTGATCTCCTCTGGAATCCGTTCAACCTCGTCAGAACCATCATCTTCGTAGCATCTGGTAGTTCCGCGGACAACCGGATTTCCATCCGAGCAAGTGCAGGAGAGGAACTCAATAACCATCTAATCAAAGCCATTTCATGTTCTGTATCCTTCACACACTTCACTTCCACTCTCTTCAGCCGACTCAGCTCGAACTTAGACACACCATCTTTGCATTCAACTCTATCGCGGAACTCGTTTACATCTAGAGCGTTTCCATTGAATGTCAACATTGGCACTACGGTATCATATCCCTGCTTCATCTAATTTCATCCCAAAAACAACCACAGCCATTTAGTATACCTAAGACCTAAGATTACAACCATAGCATATGAGACTTGTAGCAAAAGTAACAACATACCGCAATTTCAAGTCGTCGTAGGTTTGGTGAACTCGTAATCATGCGAACAAGAGACCAGGGATCACACCGTCGTCTCAATATACATCGTTTAAGGTCATATGAGTTAGCATCACCCACGGACTCAGATTAATATCCTCATCTTCTATTCCCAGGCCCTGCATGAAACTTGAATATGTGTTAGATGCTTACAGTTCGTGAGCTGAATTGATGAACCCGCCATAACTTATAACCTCAGCCTCATAATCCGGTCAACCTAACTCGACGAAACCAGCCAATTTGACACATGTACAAACAAAGAAAGAAAGATAACAAAGTTACCTGGTAGAAATGATCAGCCACACAAAGCGACTCTACAGAAGCAAGGCCACCCATATCCTCAGCAAATTCGATTTGTCTTGCAAGTCTGATGCAAAGAGAAGGCGTCGTATTTTATGTATGATGGCTTTCTTGAGCACTGGTGTATGCTTCAAATGGAGAGATTGGTAGAACCCAACAAAGTGAAAACAACCAAGATTTGGAGCTTCAATCACAATGTGAGGAGATAAAGTAGAACCGGCACAGCTGTCCAGGGTCAAAGATGAAAGCATTGGCAGTCTAAACCTCCAAAGATCAGAATGGTCCTTGAACACCACATTCCTAAGCTCGAGAACAGTAAGAATTCTGAAACCTTCAAACGATATAGGGGACCACTTGAGCTGACAGTCAGACAAGCGCAAGGTCTTGAGCTGCGAGAACGATGTAAGGAGACGCATTGGTAGCTTGTAGTCTTCTGTGTTTTCAGGCGACGGTGGAATTAAAAACCACCTCGTGGTCCTCATGGTTAAGCTCTCGACGTGCTTATCTTGAAGAAGCAGAAGGATCAGCTCAATCTGATCAGGGAAGCGTCTCAACATGGCGAGCGAAAGCGAGAAATCAATCTATGGTCCACGGTGAAGTAACAGAATCTTGCAGAGCTTGAGCATTAGGGCATTCACTGCATTTCTGTCGTAGTTGTATCTTCCTGGCACCGTGACACCACAGTTTTCGTCGAAGTTGAGACTCGGGAGATTGGTCCACAAGTTCCTCCATTGAGTTGATAGGACACTAGTCTTGACTGCTTCAGATAATGGTAAGAACATCAGAATCTGCAGTCTAACATCGTCTGGCAAGCTGCTGATTCTGTCCTTTTTACCCCTTGTTGCTTTGTTCTTCATCTCCTCCTCCTGAAAATGATAAGAAATCCATTAATTGAATCTAGTTAGTCTTTGATTAACCAGCAGAACCCACATTCTAATCTAAGATTGCTGAAGATCAAGGCCAACAAAACCTAGAATTCAGAATGCCAGCAACCCCAATTCAAGTCATGAAATTTTGCTCAAGGAAACTTAAAGAGGAACAATAGATGATTTTGTTGAAGCCAAATGCAGGAAACTGAGTCTGTCTAGCTTAGCCATACTTGAAGCAAGTTCGATTCTATGGAAACCCTAGCCCTAAATTCCGAAAAAAGGTTCATACTTACCGGATTTCGCAACTTTGAATTGATAGGCTTCTGGGCAAGTTCAATCAACAGAGAGCAGAGCAGCGAGGAAAAGAGGTGAAATGTAATAAAATGAATTCTGTTCTTCGACAATTTTTCTGGTCGGGTTCAACGACGAATAGAGCGATTTACTGGACCAACGCGAACTCTCTCTGCTCCTCGAAGTCTCTAGAGAACTCAAGTTTAGGGATTTTTATCACTTCAATTAAGCCGTTACTCGCCAAAGAAACAAACGTGGCGACTACTCTCAAATCCGAATACTCTTTAGGCGTGAAAGTCGACTTAAATACACCAATACGACTGATTTTTTAAAAATCAGCCACACTAACCACCAACATCTTAACATTAGCATGGTATTATCCATTTTAGGCCATGCTCACACATACAATATTTGTTTTGGATTCTTTCTCAAACGGGTTCATACTAGTTTACCGATGTTATACATGAATTGTAATCTTAGTAATCTTTCCCTCAAACAGGCCCGCCCAATAATCTGCGTTGGTCGGCCCTAAGTAAATGGTCATAAGGCT
Source organism: Linum lewisii (assembly GCA_034768395.1). Classification (NCBI taxonomy): domain Eukaryota; kingdom Viridiplantae; phylum Streptophyta; class Magnoliopsida; order Malpighiales; family Linaceae; genus Linum; species Linum lewisii. The sequence continues at coordinate 74,472,776 of CM068297.1, read as the reverse complement.
CAAAGGACTGTAAGCATAAACAGACTAACTATATATAACCTACTGAAATCCTTAATTTTGTATGTGCCATTTCAAATCCTTTAACTCTATTTTGTTGAATGCCGACACTTAATCGTTGTTGTCTTTGTTGGTTGTTTCCGTATTGTTGTTATTAAGTGGTGTAATTCAATTTTTCTCGAACCAAGGAACATAACACTGTAAAAAAAAAAAAAAATTAAAAGGGACCACATATCTTGTACTGTCATTTGTACATATGATACACCTATTTATAAACTTCTTAGATCACTACTTGCTGCCTAACCTACAGCCGCCAGAAAGACTCTAGACACAAGAAACCACCACAAAATCATCTTCGCAATAATACGAGAGTCTCCACACGTCCAACTTCATTCTCCATAATCCTTCTCCCTGCTACCAAACAAGCTCTAATACCACTTTGATAATATAGTAGATAGTTTTACCAAACAATTTTTTCTAGATTAGGTAGGGAGTTTACTTTTTCTAACTATAATTTAAAATATAAAATAAATCAAAAGCACAAGCGTTTACTTCTTCTATTGTTTTTTAATTCCCCCCTTCTGCACGCCCCAGTTTGTTTTCATAACCTGGCGAGTTATACCTTCTCATCAGAGCGGATCTAGAGGTGGGGTTCCCTAGATCGCGGCCCACCTATTCCGGATCTAGAGCTATGAGACTATATGTATATTTTTGTATGTGTAAGTAGACTGACCCACTGAGTTTTTAGATTGAACCCAATATATATGAAATGATCCAGTGTCTTAATCCATCTTATATCCGCCCCTGCTTCTCATAGTCTGTATATTTATGGTTAATTAATGACTTAATGTGGTCAACTCATTAAACCTTTCTAATGTACATAATTGTGGTAAATTAATATGGTCAAATCCTTTGCTTTAGGAAAGGATTACCTAAAATTATGATAGTTGTTAAATGTGGATTGGTGCCTTGGTGGATGGGGTTTTGTAGTTTGGGGAGAATTATGTAACTATATATTGTTAAACGTTAAAATATGTCCAGATATGAACAAATGTGAAGGCACTGAACAAATGGTCAGTAAGTGGAAAATGGCATCTGTTCATCATTAAGTAGATTATTTTCATTAATATTGAATATTTAATTTCTATGTAATTAATATTGAATAATTTTATATGCAATTAATATTGAATAATTTTGTATGCAATTAATATCGAATAATTTTCATTAAGTAGATTATTTGCATATTTAATTCATTTAATTAAGTACGAGAAATTAGTATACTATGCAGCGGCCAAAGGATGGTGACATAATTTAAATTATGTCACCTCAACAATATCCATTCACAGCCGTAGGATTCACCCATCCTAGGTTTGGATATCTCTTGGGCTAATTAATTATGGAATTAGTGAATTAATTGCATTGATTATATTTGAGAAGGCATTCATATAATGATATTATTCTTATTCTTTGTAATCAATCTTTTATTTTGTTACCAAATTATTACTAATATTATTCATGCTCAAATCCGAGATTAAACCTATATCTTACCTGCTATTTTTTCATTATTCAGTCCTTATTCTCATTTCCCTAGCTTGCGGCTGTTTGCTTGTCTCATGGAGTCTCATGTTGTAATCGATGAAGCCAACCAGCAGCCTAGGAGCGGAGGTTTTGATCTTAATCTCATACCCGATGATCCAATCGACGAAAATCATTCAGAAACGTCTGAGAATACTGTACCATCGCTAGGAAATCTCAAAATTTTGCAAGGACACGGTATGTAGCTAATACTATTATCCCGCTAATACTAGTATTTCTAAACATTCATTTTTTACTTACTCAGTATGAACTCGATTGTCAATACGATAATAAACTTTTGCAAGGATACAGTATGATATATTTGTTATGTTTTGTGTTTCATAATCATTTTCAGTTGATATTTCGTTCATTGTTCCTTTTTAGTTTCAAATAACTGATGAACCAGTGAATAGGTTCATCAGGCCCATTCACTGGTTCAGCCCTGTCTTCAGGTCGTTTTGGTGCAACAGGTTTTTTCGGCTTCGGCTTTTTGGATACCGCCAACTTAATCCTTTTGCCCCTTTGCTGAACATGATTTTTCATCATCTCGTTCTCTGAATTTGACAAAGAAACTTCATTAACATCAAACACCACAATCAAGGATGTGAGCCCAACAAAAACCAATCAAACCACACACTTGGGCTTTTAACTAAAATAAATAAAAAAAATTAACTATTAACCTAAATAAATACGTTTCAAAACACTATTATTTGTGTAAATATAATCGCCCCAGCCATAGGCGATATCGCCCCAGGCATAGGCGATATCGCCCCAGCACCGTGGATTGTCACCCGTGACTCGTGATTAGATTCGATTGAGTCACGGGTGTGAAAATAGCCAGAGATTAGGCGATATCGCCTAGGGCATGGGCGATATCGCCTAATGCATAGGCGATATCGCCTATATCTTGGATCACTAAGCACCCTATAAATCCTTGTTAGTTTCGGGGTTAGTCACCAAATCGAAAGAACTAACATTCTAAAATGGCCGACTACACTTTGTCACGAGAATTCCGAATCCAAGTTTTCTGGGGGGGCCGTATCGTCCAGGATTGGACCGGCTTATCCTACGAAGGGGGAAATAATGTCCGTCTGAAGATGACCAAGCGAGCGACCTATGATAGTGTGGTTACCGTGTTTCGGCGGAAAATGGGTCTTGGATCGGATCAGATAATCCAGTCATTTGTCTGGAGAATGCCGATATACAGTTCTGAGGGAAATCTGTCGCATTTCGTTTCTAGGCCGATATCGGACGACAACGGCATACAAGTCATATACGACTTAGTTCGCGTCAACCCATTTTTCGAAGTTGCCGAGTTGTACGCCTTGATGGAAGAGGAGCCGTCTCAGTTCTCCGATTTCTCGGGGTCATTCCAAATCAGATGGCAGAGCAGAGCCAAACGTATGATGGGGAATACATGGCGACCAGTCATATCGGGCCGGAGTTCCAGGAGGTTGACCAAGAGGGGTTGGCGCGAGATGAATATGTCAGCACTGACGATTCTGGAGATGAAAGGAGCCATTGCTCGGCGGACGAAGGGAATCCAAACGTCGACGATGACATTGGCCAATCCGACGAGGAAGACGACGATGAAGAAGGGGGAGCCACAGCAAATAGCGTGGAAGTTTATGTGCCACTGGAACATGCCACGAGCGAGGGTGACGACTGTGACGACATTATGACAATCTCCAACACCTACTCCATGGACAGGCGCTTCCAGATCCCAGCGAAGGCGTACTGGTCGGTGGAGATGGAATTCTTCTTGGGTCAGACATTCTCTACCAAAGGTCAACTGATGTCCCTAACGAAGAGCCAAGCAGTCATCCGCAACTATAAGTACAGGGTAATCACTTCCAACCCGAAGGAATGGGCCATCAAGTGCATCGACCCGACGTGTCCTTGGAGGATGCGTTCTACACTTAGCAACAGATATGGATTCTGGATAATACGACAACTCAACAACGGCCACAGTTGTGACCGGTCAACGATACTAGGGCCCCACCCACAGCTCGATGTCACGCTGATCTCAGATGCAATCATGCACATTGTGCGCAGAGAGCCGGGGTTGAAGGTTGAGACAGTTATTGATTGCATTCTGGAGAAGTACCACCGCAAGATATCGTACCGGAAGGCGTGGTTTGGCAAGCAACGTGCTGTCGAGAAGCTGTACGGTGACTGGGTGGCATCATACAACAACATTGAGACAATCCTGAATGCTATTCGGCTCACAAACCCCGGGACACGGTACGAGATCATAACCCACCCGGCGGGTAACTGTAGGATGTTCAAGAGGGTGTTTTGGGCGTTTGGGCCATGCATAGAAGCCTTCAAGCACTGCGCTGGGGTCATGATCATTGACGGCACATTCCTCACGGGCAAGTACAAGCAAGTGTTGTTGATGGCTAGTACATTCGATGGGCAACATCGGATTGTTCAATTGGCGTACGCCATAGTTGACCAAGAGGATCACGATAATTGGAAGTGGTTCATGGAGAATCTACAGAGACATGTGACCAATCGGGCCAACATCACAATCATCAGTGATCGACACAAGGGGATAGCAGCGGCAATGCGCAACATTGATCGAGGGTGGGTATGGAGGTGGTGTCTACGCCATTACGTAAGCAACTTCAACAAGAAACACCGCAACCAAACTTTAAAATCTCGCCTTTGGAACTTAGGTATTTGTCAACTTGTTTACGGTGTATATTTGAACCTAACTAATACAATATTCTCATACAAACTAGATATTCATAGAAGTCTTCATCGCTACCCGCAGGAATAGAAGGGAATGTGCGGAAGTTTGAGGCCAAGAAGGCAGAATGGTTGGCGATCCATGATGAACAAAACGTACGGGAGCCAAAATGGGTGAATGAGGAACTACCCTTATGGAGCTTGGCCTATGACAACACTGAGGGAGGCGGTGCTCGGTGGGGAACCATGACGACCAACGCGCAAGAATGCGTGAACGGAGTACTTAAGGGCGTGCGACGTTTGCCCATGTCTTCTGTGATCGAGCACACATTCCATCGTATGGTCAAGTATTGGCATAGGCGCCGTGGGGAATACCAGGGAATGTTGGCAGAAGTGAACGCGTATACGAAGTACTGTCAGAAATTAACCGAACAATCTACGTCAAGTTCCGTCAGACACTACGTGCTGCCGTACGATGCGGCTAACGGGGTTTACGAGGTTAAGTCTGGTCCAAACAATCAGAACCGTAGCGGTAATAATAGCTACGTTGTTCGGTTCGATAGGCAGTCGAATCGTAAGGGGACTTGCACATGCGGGAAGTTCCAGGGGTACAAGGTACCGTGCTCCCATGCTGTAGCTTGTTGCACATTTGCTGGTGCTAACTGGCACAACTACGTCAGCCCCTTCTATCTGGTATCCAAGACCCAGCTAGTGTATGCTCAGTCATTCCAACCAATACTGGGGCCTAAAGACTGGATCCCACACACGGGCCTACCAGTGATCCCGCAACCTCATCTTCTTCGTGGACAGGGTCGTCCACGACACTCTCGAATCAGAAACGAGATGGATTGGCGTGAGGAGGGTCGCCCAAGTAAGTGCAGGACATGCGGTTGCGTGGGTCATAATGCAAGGACATGTGGAAGGAGACGGGACAGTGCTGGGGCGTCTTCTAGTAATCAAGCGTGAAATAAAATAGTGTATCTGTAATGTTTTTATCTCGGTTCGTTTAATAAAATAGTAGTCACTCTAGGCATAGGCGATGTCGCCTGTGACATGGGCGAGATCGCCTGGATCACGGGCGATATCGCCTGTGCCACAACAGGGGGCAGTATGCATCATAAAACCCTCCTATCACCAGCTTCCAAACACACACCACTACTTCCAATTTTCGAATTCAGTTTCCATCCACCGCGGTCACACTATGGTGTTCACACATGGGGAAAGAAGTAGAGCTCGCGATAAAGGTAAAAAACATGCCTTGTTTCCCCCGTCTACTTCACATTTTGCACTAATTACAATTGCTATTGTCGTGTAGTTTCAGAAGTTGATCGTATACTTTACAAGATGAAGAAACCTCAGGAAGACCTGTTCGAGTATGAGCTGAGTGAGGTGAATTGCTGGTGTGATTTGAGGGCAACAAGATCCATTCAACTGAAGGATCTCGAACCCTATTTTGGGTGTCCGCTTGAGAGGGAGGTATAAAGACTGGAATGATTTTCTTAATTTGTCACCTATCCCATTAATATTTCCTAACCCGCATGTTTCGTTGCCATTTTTTAAAGAACAAGGGTTGTGGTTATTTTGAAACATTGGTGGTTCGGGAGGCTGTGGACAAGATCAGAAGGGAGAAGGACAATATAATTCGGGCGAAGGACAAAGAACTTGATCGAGCTAAGAGGGAGAACCAAAGGGTCGTTAGGGAGAAGGACGAGATGATTCGACAACTGAACCAGAAAATCAAAGAACAACAAGAGCTTATGAATTTCATTATGAGAAACCCTCGGACCTGAACCGTGTTGGAACTGTTGTTTATGTAATTTTCGTAGTAAAGTTTGTTATAATAAAATGTGGCGCAGTAGTGTTCCATCCACATATAGATCGAAATGGTTGAATTTCATTGCAAAAACATTAACAGCGAAAATGACATGAAAGTGCAAATCAGTAAAATCGAAACCATAATACGACAAATGAATACTACAACAGCCGAAACAAGTACAATCGATCACCATAGTACGACAAATACAAACAGTAAACCATAACATAAATCCAGAAACGAAAAACTACAAATGTGAGTGTCAATGCCTCCGACCCCTCTGGCGTCTCTGTCGCTGCTCGTCCGTGTAGCAATCCGGTGGACGCAATGTAGTCCGATCACGTAACATGTGAGTGTACGGTGGTGTCTGGGTGGACTGCGGTACGAAATCAGGTCGATGGGCCCAATCCTCAAACCCACTGTCCTCCGAGAAACCCTGGGAGCCGACCGGATGGCTCTGATCAACGTGCTGGCTGGTGGGCCCATACGGCTGGCTACTCGACGCACCTGGGTGTCCTGCATGCTGGTAATGAGGTGCCGTCGGCTGGTACTGAGGCGCCGTGGCCTGGTACTGAGGAGGGTCATCGAAACTGTAAGTCCGCCCGTCAGCGAAATCCTCGTTCCACACATAGTAGGGTGGAGGTGCGTATCCCACATCATGGTGCGCGAGACCGCCGTAATCGACATCATCCAACCCTGTACTGTGACCTCTCTGTGGGATGGGATAGCCATCATAGGGAGTGTATGTCGGCAGGCGTGATGCTGCACGTGGGCGGTGTGGTCCTCGATCGGGAAGGCGCTCATATGCTCCGCTCATAGCCAATCCAGATCGGAGCACATGACTCATGTGAGAATCACTCGTACCACTCAAAATGGTAGCCTGCTCCAACGAGGCGATCTGAAAGGCAAAACAAAAATAAAAGTTAGTGTACCCTAAGGGAATACTAAATTGCCTACAGTTACTCAAGTAGGTGGTCACTAACCATCCCCTGAAACTGTGCACCATCGTGTGATATGGCCAGGCGTGTCCGTCTCCTGTACCACTCGTCGTACTCATCATGGAAGTGGTGGCTCAATGGATCTGCTCTCACCTCGCCCTCGGCAATGTGCTGATCCCGCTCCTCCCAGAGACGGAAGTACTGTAGGTACCTAGCACCCCAATCATGTACTGGTGCTCTGAAGTCTAGGCCTAGTAACTCCTCGACGCGAGCAGCAGGCTCGGCGTCCTGTGGGATACGCTGACCATGTCCGAACTGACGCATGCAACGATCAGGATGGTGCCATGAGACACAGTCTATGCACAGCATGGGGCAAACAGCTCGCCAGAACACATCGTCCTCCAACTGATAGTCCTCCTCTCGAAAGGCGTACGGCATCCACTGGAGAATTAATAAATATATTGTAAGGAAGAATTAAGAAAATCAGAGAGAGTATGTACATGAGGTTAAGATTCCTAACCACGAACTCCGTGTTCCGATCAAGTGCGTAGCGTATTTCCTCCAGCTTCATAGCCACGCGATGCTGGTGGCGCCGGATGACAGACATCCAGCGCACACCACGAGGAACGGTGTCAGCATCTGGTGGGTCACCACCTGCTACGTAGCGCTCGGCTATGCTCGGGAATCTCTCCAAGGCCCAGAGCTGGACCAGCAAGGTGAAGCCTCCCAAGTCACCTGTACCCCTCTGACTCCCAGCCGTGAAGAAGGCCGCCCTCCCCATGGCCTTATACAGCCATGCTAGTACCGCACTACCCCAACTGAACGTGGATGCAACCGCAGAGTCCCCAATAAGCCGGAGTAGATGAACCGGTATCAAGTCTCCAGTCCGGTCAGCTAGTAGAATGGCGCCAATAAGAACCCAAGTGTAGGCTCGTGCATAGCGGAGAACAACATCTGCTGGAGCACCAGCCGGTAGACGATCAAACATGCCCTTCACCCACGAGATCTTCACTGACTGTCCCGTACAACTCCCAGCTGGGGGTCGGGCACCCAACAACTCCTCACATATGAGACCCGGCTCACGTCTGTCCACTGCTACGGTAACAGGAACTCCATCGATAGGAAGACCCGTAAGTACCTCAACATCCTCCAAGGTGATCGTCGCCTCGCCCGGTACCAGGTGGAATGTGTTCGTCTCTGGCCGCCACCTCTCAATCAATGCTGTGACGAGCTCCTTACACGGTGTGAAACCGAGTAAACGAACAACAGGGAGGAGTCGACACTCTCGCAAGAATGCCTCGTACTCTGAACTCCACTCTAAGCAAGAACTACGCTGTCGCAACTTCAGCGCCTTGCACGCATGTGGGTCACGCCACACTAAAGTAGCCCTATGTTTGTTCTCCCCCCACAGTAGAGAACAATCACCAGGTTGAGGCCTAACGCTCTCGGGAATCCGATCCACCAACGGTTCATCCCATCCATAGTTCGACATCTATTGTATAGTAAATTGTTAGAAAAACTATTTTATACTAATTCTCTTTCTCAAAAGTATACTAGTTCTCTAACCTCAAAATTATACTAATTGTCTAACCTCAATATTATACTAATTCGCTAACCTCAACATCATACTAATTCTCTAAACTATCCATAAATAATAACATGGTTCACAATGACATAAGAACAATAAATAATGTATGTACTACGTACCTTGTGTAATGGTGCGAGAAAAGGTCCTCTCCGTTTTATAAAAATCCTACAACGTCAATATGACAGTGTTAATAAATCACTTTGGAAAAAATTATCTACCATAATAACCCTAAACTAATTCTCTAACCTAAAACCTAAACTAATTATCTACCATAATAACCCTAAACTAATTATCTACCATAATAACCCTAAACTAATTCTCTAACCTAAAACCCTAAACTAATTCTCTAACCTAAAACCCTAAACTAATTCTCTAACCTAAAACCCTAAACTAATTCTCTAACCTAAAACCCTAAACTAAATAATGTAATTTAAAAAAAGGAGAAATGAGACTTACCTTTGCCTTAGGGGGTTACCGAGTACTGTGGGAGAATGAGTTGAAAAATGGGGTATTTATAGGGGTTGGGGCGAGATAGCCCGGTCTCCAACCCTCGGGCGAGATCGCCGGAAGCCTAGGCGATATCGCCTGTGGCTGGGGCGATATCGCCTATGGCTGGGGCGAGATTGCCATGTGTCCAGCCAGACAGCATTTACTCGGTTGGTTGGGCAGTTTAGAATCGGTTTGACCAGCAATCCTCGGTGCTGGGGCGATATCGCCTATGCCTGGGGCGATATCGCCTATGGCTGGGGCGATTATATTTACACAAATAAATAGTTTTGAAACGTATTTATTTAGGTTAATAGTTAATTTTTTTTATTTATTTTAGTGAAAAGCCCCACACACTTGTACAACAACATGCCATCACAAGTATAACTGCTAATAATAGTATTACAGAAATACTATTATCTTCTCATCCAGACCACACAGAAACAACACTGTTTACCTCATTCAATAATAGTAATGCTTCAATACTATTATTGGCCATTTTACTGTGAACTACGACAACTATATGCTTAGAATCTAACGCAATGGCTGCACATATGTGGAACAAACAGTAATCATACAATAATTGCATCAGAAAGGCCAATCCACACACACAAAACAGAGTTGCAGGAACAATTTACATTACAAGTTATATCAACATTTTCACATGATGGACCTAAAACAACACATCAGTTTACATGGATAATAGTATTACAAAAATACTATTATCTGCTCAAATCAACAACAAAGAAACACCAAAGTTTACCTCATTCAACAACAGTAATTCTACAATACTATTATTGGGCAGTAACTGTGAACTGCAACAGCTATAATCTTTCAATCAAACGCAATAGGTGCACATATGTGAAACAGATAATAATCATACAATACTTGCATCATAAAGGCCAATCCACACACACAAAACAGAGCTGCAGGAACCATATACAATACAAGTCATATCAGCATTTTCACATTCTGGAAGCAAAATACACAAATCAGCTTATATGGATAATAGTATTACAAAGACCAGATGTATTTGCCAGAATAACAGTTAATTTGACTTTCAACCACGAATCATTTGGATAATAGTATTAACCTAATAAAAGTATCAAAACCATAGCCAAACCACAGCAACCAAACTGAAAAACGCGAAGAATGCTGTCCCTAAACCTAATTCCGAACACAATCGAAACCGCAACTTCGTCTGATTGCACATGCAGAGTTAGAAATCAATACCTGGTTATTGGTTCTTGTCGGCTCTTATGGTTTCACGAAACCACAGCGGCTGCACCAAACAACTGCACCAAATCAGGAATCAAAATTAGTTGGGATGAATCGGCAGAGGGAATGTCGCTCGGTAGTGCTTACCTAAATGAGAAGACTGAGTCGGCTCTTCTAGCAACGACGGTTGCAATTTCAATCGGCGACTAAGAGCAGAGCAGACTCGTTTTTGATTGCAGAGAAGATTTGGGAGAAAATGGGGGGTGCGGTTTTTTTTTGTGGCAACGGTTAAAAGAGGAATGAAAATGGAAAAGGTAAGTAGTATAATGAAATTTGGGGTAATAAAAATATTTAATATGGCACAATAAATAGGGGAATCCCATTATTTTATTACTATAATCCCTCCACCATTAGATCTATTCTATGGAGATCTAATGACTCTTATGGATTATGTCTTATAAACATAATCCATAATTTTGTCACCACTCCTAATCTACTCGCACAATTAGTACATATTTAGAATTATGTTGGGTACTAATTAACCATGCTATCCTAAATGAAGTATGAAATTACCGGTGAGTCCAACATGTGATTTAAATTTCATAAAAAATTGATGTAATTTGTTTGTCTAAACATATTGTTTTATCCAAAAACTATTCAGAATCCTCTCTCAATAATTCGAGTTATTGGGATACAGCGGTTTATGACACGGTATCAGAGCCTTTTGATGACAAAAGATCTTGGTATCAAATCACAGTAGCCCCCAAAATAACAATTTATCTTGCATAAGACTTGGCTTGGTGGACCTTCTGCAAACTTCTATTCCCTTTTCATATACTTTCATTATTGAGATGCAACGGTTCATAACATAAATCATCTCTAAATTTCAAAATCAAACCCAAAATTTTTTTATTTTGTTTTTTTAGGGTATCGTTGACGAAGGTAGTGTATTATTTGCGTTGACTTTCCAGAAATCGAACGGCGTTCATATAGAGAGTATTATTTTCAATTTTTGCCGACGTTCAGAAAATGACAAATACTAAATATTTGGAATAATTGATCAATTATGATATAGATAATAGGCTGGGAGGTCCCTTTACTATTAAAAGATAACAAATAGGTATCTTTACTATTAATTGCACCAAACAAACTCCTCTAATTAGAACATATAACAAACAAGCCATTCCGTTACAAATGTGACAAATGACGTTACTGAATTGTTGACACAGTTGACACGTCATTGATCCGTAGGTTGTTAGAGTTTACACGACAGCTAATTGGAATGTCAGTAACCCTAAACGGCGTCATTTTTTACTATTTGGATTATCTGTTGCTAATAACCCTGAGTCAAAACGGAGCCGTTTAGGGTGCAATTAATAGTAAGGGATCTATTTGTTATCTTTCAATAGTACAAGAACCTCCCGGCCTATTGTCCATATAAATAATAAATGAAATGGTATCTGTATTCTGTACGACTAGTCAAAAAAAAGTATTATGTACGGTTGTACATATAATTAGTGTAAGAGGAAATACAAAGCCCAATTACGATTTGGGCCGTACGAATTAACTGAGCCTTCGTCAGAAGGCGATGATGTCTTTCGGTCGAAATCCTAAAGGGCTTTACAATACGACGTAGGATCGATGACGTGGGTAATTGATTTCATTCAGTTACTTTCCAACGTTGTAATTGTAGAAGGAGAATAGAAAGTGGAGTCTGTTGTGACTCCTAACTTTCCTCTGCCGATCACCCACATATGCAGTTCGGTGAGATATTCCTCAACTGTGGAGATACACCATGATCTTTATTCTGTTAAGAATCCAGAGGATCGTGTATAAAAGGAGCGGAGTCGATTACGAGAAGGATTAATCCGACCCAACAAAACTCCTTATCTCTATCATTCCACAAACTGCAGAAATCAAGTTCTAACCCTAGAGAGTTGTTTTAGGGACTGCTGTGTTCACCTTTGGGAGCGTTTCCTCGATTCATCCAGTTACTCTGATAGGGAGGAAATAGCTTCAAGGGCAGTGATTTAAGTTTCACGTTCACAGCTTGTTTTCATTCTTTGTTTTTTTCTCATTGAAAGTTTGATCTGTTCCCATTGAATCTGTTTACAGTTGATTGTACTTTTCACTTTCTTCTAACAATTAGCACTTGTGTATTTTCTCGACTGATTATAACATGGTTGCCTCAATCATCACTTGTTTAATTTAAATGAATAAGTTGGTGTAATTGATACCAAATATTAATTGCATATTATTAACAACAAGGAAATTGATAAATCAGACTTTTTTTTTCAATATCCTTATAAAAATAAAATGTATTATTACTAAATTAGGAAGTGATTGATTTAAAGTTGGTTGGGACATAACTCGAGACTATGATCAGAATAATGGTCCATCCAATCTAAAATCAATCAACCCAAAAACCTCAAATCCTAGGCTGACTCGTAATAGGGCGACCGCCACACTCTTAAGGTTACTCACGAGAAAATCTTATCTTCGTTGTAAAATTGGGATCTCTTCACATCCCAGTCATCAAAGATAATTCGATAACACACATCGACTCAGTTTGGACCGAGACACTATAAATATCAAGAGTCTCCAAAATTAATCGAACATGACAGAATCCTCTCACTACATACGCTTACAAACAATTATGCATTTTTTTTTGACTCTATAGATTTTTAGAGGCAGATAGTTTAAGTGTCAATAACGCTGCTGCAGCTAAAAGTCTTTAGAGGCAAATACGGTGGCACATATTATCTACCACTAAATGGAAGAATTAGTGGCATATATAATTGTTGGTAATTGCATCTTTAAACAGCTACTTACCTGTCATCTTAGCCATCTTTTAGAGAAACTTATTTTTGTTGCTGGTAAATTTTTTTAGAGGCATATATATGTGCTTTTAAAAAGAATTTACTCATACTATGATATTTCCTTTATTGGATTCTTCCACTATTTATTATATTATATATATTATATATATTTATTTTATACTCTTTTGCTATCTACGGGGTTTGAACCCGGGTGGTTCAAAGAAATGTGCTAAGTTCTTGATTATTAACTTGGCTCAGGAGTACTTACTAATATATTTTGCGCAGTTTTTAAATATGAATTTTTTTTTCAAAATCTTTTAAATATGAATTCTAAAACTCAATGATATGGAGAAACTATGCCAAGAAAAATAAATCAAAATTAAAAAAATAGTTTTTTTTTCTTATTCGTTATTAGAAAATAAATTCTTTAGCGTTTATTATATATCTTACATTTGTTTATACAAAATAGGGTTAATACACAGTTTTGCCTTCCTACTATGCAAAGTTAACAAACATACCCCTATACTAATTTTCAACCAAATTAAGATCCTCTACTTTAACACTTTTAACAAACGTACCCTTCTGTTAACTTGTTCATCCATTTCCGTCAATTCTTCCTTGAATTTGTCACTGATTCTTCTTGTTTGGTTTCCAGTGATCAGATTTGAGTTTATTTTCACGATATTCCATGTGTTTGATCATCTGCTCCTTCTTCTTGTTGGGGTTTCACTCTGTAGTGGGTTCATGAATATTCCTTAATTTGATATGTTTTTGCTAAACTAATGGATCCCTTCTTGATCACTAAGTAAAAAACAAAGTATTCCTATAAGTTTTCTCCATGTTCATCGCTGATTTTTGGCGGAAATGGACGAAAAAGTTAACGGAAGGGTACATTTGTTAAAAGTGTTAAAGTAGAGGGATTTAATTTAGTTGAAAATTAGTAGAGGGGTATGTTTGTTAACTTCGCATAGTAGGAGGGCAAAAAGGTGTATTGACCCTACAAAATAGTACAAAGTTTAAAAAGTTATCTACCTTTACAAATTTTAATCATTCAACATATAGAGATAGATTAATTATCTGCCTCTAAGCTAATCATACAACCCTCTTTATATAAAAAAAATCATACAACCTATAGAGACAATTGTAAATTATCTACCTCTAAAAAATTTAATCATACAACCTATAGAGGCAGTTCTAAATTATCTACCTCAAAAAGAGTTTTTTGTATAAGACAAAAAACTTATAGGGGCAGCTATAAATTATCTGCCTCTAAAAGATTCTTTCATATAACTTATAGAGGCAGTTATAAATAATCTGTCTCTAAAAGATGTAATCGTATGACTTATAGAGGCAATTATAAATTGTATGGCCTCTAAAACTATAAAAATTATTTATTAATATTAAAATAAATAAATAAAATACAATTAGAGACATATATTTCCATCTATAGAGACACATATAGTATTTGTTCGTTAAAAGTGTGTTTAGAGGCAAATATTCTATGTGCATCTATGAATCTGACTCCATAGCTAGGATATGTTGTAGTGCTCTCACCTTTTGACAAATACTTTACTCTCATCACATAAACGAACTTACTACTTTTTTATCTATACGTTTTACGAGAAATCGATCAAAATAAGACTTCTAAGCATCCAAAAAGCAGTACCTATGACTCATTATTTCTCTACTCGATCACTCCTTCCAATCAAACTACTCATTAATTCAACTTGTTTTAATATCATAACTTAGCCAGATGATCATTCAGAATACAAAGTTGTATTATTGACTAGATACACATAGTTGCCAATTATAATTATCATCGTTAAATATATTCTACTAGAAAAATATGTAAAAAAGTCATACATACCTACTGCTTAACAGCATATTCCATCATTTCGATTAAAAAAACATTATATACTGACAAGTTGGCACGTCATAGTTAGTTAATTAATCAAAATATTGAACAGATAATCCCTCAATAATAATATTTGATGTGTGAATTTCAACTCACAACATTCAAGGTCGTATTCCACGGGGTTCTCTCAATGGCCACTACTCACATTCCTCGTAGACGGTCTATTCATTTGAAAGGATTTTTGGTTTGAAATAGAAATAAAAAACTTAAAGGAAACTAAAAAAAGAAAGAAAAATAAAGTGGTGCAAATCAAAGACAAATGGGGTTCTCTTGGTGGGTAGTTTCATCATGCTCAAGAGGACTAATTGAACAAACAAGTCAATCAAGATCGAGTTTGCATTTGGATGACCATGCATTTCACTTCTATAGACTCAATGCACTCTCGTAGCACCAAATCCCTATCCTAATACCACTCAACTTAGGCTCTCGCTCTCAAGCTAAGTGAAAAAGGATGCATTCTAAGTGTTTGATGAAATGCCAAGACACAAGACCCTCTCTTAAGACTCCATGACCACAAGGCTAGGCACAACACTCTCATATCAATGCCCTAACACTAAGAGATTCACCAAAAAGCATTTTCAAACTCAATTGAATGAAAATCCACATGCACACCAAGTGTTCGATAAAATGCCCAAGAGAGAAATCAAGTGAAAATGGTTGAAACAAGATGATCTAATCTCTTAGAACACACTCACTTCAATCCCTAGACCTACAATCTATGCAATCCAAGCACTCTCATGCATCAAATCACATTGAATGGACCAAATTAAGCAAACATGGCATAAAATGGCATTAAGAACAAGTCTACGAATCATCCTCATACAACCAAGATCAATCATGGCAAGTTCTATACAATCATCTCTCTATCATAGCACAACTAATCTACCCATCCAAGATGAACCCTAGAAACTCAGCCACACATGGCCAAGGGAGTAAAGAGAAAAGAAGGAAGAATGGTCACCAAGAACACCATGGATGAATCTTTGAGATGATCTTCACTTCTCCCAAGGTTTGTTGGCTTCAATCCTAGCTCCAATGGCTTCAAATTGCTCCCAAAATGTGTTCTAAGGGTTGAGGGTTCGTGGGTATGTGTTTGAGGTTCAAGAGAGATCAAAGAATTCTCTCAAAAGAGTAAAAAACGTGGGTATTTATAGTGCAGGGGCAGTGCACGGCGTGCACCCCTGCACTCTGCATAAAACCCGAACTTGCAACAGCCATAACTCCCTCGTCCGGACTCCAATTGACCTCCCGTTTGATCCTACGTGCTCCTTGTCACTGATACTTCAACGCCAAATCCTAAAAATTCAAAGAAAACAACTTCAATAGACACGGAATTGGCCTCAAAGTGGCAACCGGACAACAAATGAACACTTTGCACAAAACTTCAATAAAAGCATATTAAGCATGACATTTAAGGATCAACTACGGGCATTTCATAGGTCAATCATAAGCCCAAAATGCACTAAATAAAGTCACATCAAATTCCCCTACGACTAAGCTTTGCTTGTCCTCAAGCAAATGAATCAGAAAACATCCAAGTTCACAAATGACAAGATCAGTCCCATTGAGATTCAAACAATAACAATTTGGCTTAAACTGTTCCACGAACAAACTTAACCTACACATGCAAGAACATCAATCAAACAAGTCTAAACCTCACTATTTGATGCACACTCCAAGTAGTGGTTAATTGGGATACAGAAAAACCGACCACAACAACACCAACTCTAATCAAAAGGACTTGAACTCGGGAGATGGAACGGATTAAGCGGAGGTAGGGTAATTTGGAAAGTGGTGAGTGATCGTGATGTGGCTATCGACTCAACTTCGTCCGCTTCTAGATCTGCACTTTTTATGCTCAAGCTAGGATCACTACAACAAGGGCCAATTTGAGAACTCTCTTTTTTTTCTTTTTTTTTTTCTACTGCATACTAGTGCTCGATCCAACACTTCACTTAGGTGTTGAACCTGCCTAGCTCACAGCCTTTGCCTTTGCTAGTGCTCAACCCGACACTTCACTTAGGTGCCGAGCTTGCCTAGCTTTTCTTTTGGCATTTCAAGAGTTTCAGCAACTTGAACACTTCCTTTTGAGCATTTTCTTTTGAACAATTCCTTCACAAATTAGCCATTTGATCCTTAGCCCCTTAAAACTTCCACACAAGATTTTGAATTGGATTTCCGTCTAATCTCAAGCCACAATCACGAGGGATCAAAAAGGTGATGAAAAACATGGGGTAGGGCTGAAAATGTGTATCATCCAACAAACAGGCCAAGGCTCAACGGGGTTATTATCCTAAAGGATAATGATTCGGGTAGGCTTTTTGGCTGAATGTGGTGAACTTCTAATTGCCTTTATCATCTTAGAACGGTGTTATCGAGTGGTACAAAAACACATATCAAACCAATCAACCAACATACAAGAGTGATCTAATATCTGTTCCGGCTTAGACTCATTTGATATTAGTGCCAACATGCTGGTTATAGGTTCTAAGTGGAACAATCTAAACATCATTGTGAAGGCTTGAAGTCAATTAAACACCAAAAGTCAAGAACCGAATGATTCTACGATAGAGGAATTTGGAAACAATCAAGATCATGCAAATCATCAAAGCATATCATTACATCTCTACCACAAATAATCACACCAAACCTCAAACTCCCCTACGACTAACATGAGCATTGTCCTCAATGATCACGAGAGAGAGAGTAAGGTGGAACGAAGTTACCGCGTTGGTAGAGAGGAGCATAGGACGTAATAGTGGTGAAAGAGTTCCATGATGATCCTTGGTGAAGAGTGATCCAAAATGCTTGTCAAACCTTATTCAAAAAGCTAAAACAACACAAAAACCTCAAAGAACAATTAAAAGCAAAAAATTAAGGATAACATGGGGTGCCTCCCAAGAAGCGCTTAGTTACCGTCTTAAGCTTGACGATACCTGCGTTGTGGTGTCCAACTTAGTACCTCCTTCAAGTCAAGTAGTTTCTTCCACGATGAAAGTTGAGCTCCAAGAAACATCTTGGGAGAATGGTAGGCTAGCCAATGCACATTGATGCTTACATAACACTTGGTACCTTGGGGTGGCTTGCTACCTTTGAAATTTGGAACTTGAGGAAGATAGTAAGGTGAGGGGCCACCATTTAGCTCCATCGTCTCCAAGTTGGTGATGCCACTCGAAGAGTCATCCGGGTCAAGGAGAGGTGGCTCCACTTCCATGACCACCTTATGAGGAGTAGAGTTGCATGTCTCCTTGGGTTCTTGGCACAAATACTTCATGACCAAGCAAGAAGATTGAAGAGCACTCACAATCTTTGGTGGCACCATAATAGGGTGGTGTTGTTCACTTTCGTGCTCCACTCTCGATACCACCTCTTCTTGAAGAGTCTTCACAACATGTCTCACCTCCTCTAAAGTGCCATCATCCTCAAGTCTCCTTGATTCTTCTATCCAATCATCATCGTTACTTGGTGTGTTCTTGGGAAGAACATGTTCTTCAATCTCCTCCACTACCAACTCTTCTTCCGTGTCAAGCTCCTCGGATTCACAAGTGTCATCTTCATCATCATAAACTTGCTCCAAATGATTGGGATGTCGTTCATTCTCAAGAATCTTCGTGACGAGCTCTATGCTTTGGGATAAGCGGTTAACTCGATTTGCATTATCCTCCGCAATTTGCAAGATCTCTAGCATGAAAGGAGGTGGAAGAGGTTTCTCATGGCTCATGAACTCCTCTTGGGAAGACTCACTTTCTTCCTCTTCCATGACCAGCACTTCCGGTTCAAAGGTGTCGGTGATGAGCTTCACACTTTGAGTTAAACGATCCAACCGGGCCGCATTATCTTCCGCAATTTGCAACATCTCCTCAATTGTGGGGGAAGGTGGAGAGTGTTGTTCCTCCTCTAGAGCTTCCTTGATGAGCGTCACGCTTTGAGCTAGACGATTAAGTTGGTTCGCATTGTCTTCCGCAATCTTCAAAGATTCCTCAAGCGTGGGAAGAGATGGAGGAGGTTCCTCATAGCTTACGAACTCCTCTCAAGGACGCTCACTTTCCTTCACCATTTTCAAGAGCTCCTCTAGCATAGAAGGAGGTTGAGAGGGTTTCTCATAGTTTGTGAAATCCTCTTGAGGACGCTCGCTTTCTTTAACCATCTTAAAGAGCTCCTCTAGCATGGAAGGCAGTGGAGAATGTTGTTCATGACTTGTGAAATCCTCTTGATAATACTCCGACAAGATTTGATGGTAGGGTGGAGATGGATAAGGACATTGCTCATTCCACATGGGTGTTGAAGCTTGTTGTTCTTGACCCCACCATTGGCCATCTTCCTCACAAGTTTCTTGGTAGTAGTTGGATGGAGTAGGATGACCATAGTATGGGTTAGGAGATGGATTCCACCATTGATAGGAACCATAACCATTACTTCCATTCCACGAGTTCATCTTACTTGCAACCTTGCTACCATGAACTAAATGAGGTAGAGAACGGATTGGTGGATCAATGACTTGGTACCTACACACAAGCTCAACAAACACAACCAAGTAATACAACAATGCGGGATAACAAAACCAAACAAACTAATAAAAAGAAGCAAAACTAAAACGGAGGGAAGTGAATAGAACGGTCCACTACTAAATGCTTTCTTAGGATTGAGAAAGTCCCCGGCAACGGCGCCAAAAACTTGATGTGTGAATTTCAACTCACAACATTCAAGGTCGTATTCCACGGGGTTCTCTCAATGGCCACTACTCACATTCCTCGTAGACGGTCTATTCATTTGAAAGGATTTTTGGTTTGAAATAGAAATAAAAAACTTAAAGGAAACTAAAAAAAGAAAGAAAAATAAAGTGGTGCAAATCAAAGACAAAGGGGTTCTCTTGGTGGGTAGTTTCATCATGCTCAAGAGGACTAATTGAACAAACAAGTCAATCAAGATCGAGTTTGCATTTGGATGACCATGCATTTCACTTCTATAGACTCAATGCACTCTCGTAGCACCAAATCCCTATCCTAATACCACTCAACTTAGGCTCTCGCTCTCAAGCTAAGTGAAAAAGGATGCATTCTAAGTGTTTGATGAAATGCCAAGACACAAGACCCTCTCTTAAGACTCCATGACCACAAGGCTAGGCACAACACTCTCATATCAATGCCCTAACACTAAGAGATTCACCAAAAAGCATTTTCAAACTCAATTGAATGAAAATCCACATGCACACCAAGTGTTCGATAAAATGCCCAAGAGAGAAATCAAGTGAAAATGGTTGAAACAAGATGATCTAATCTCTTAGAACACACTCACTTCAATCCCTAGACCTACAATCTATGCAATCCAAGCACTCTCATGCATCAAATCACATTGAATGGACCAAATCAAGCAAGCATGGCATAAAATGGCATTAAGAACAAGTCTAGGAATCATCCTCATACAACCAAGATCAATCATGGCAAGTTCTATACAATCATCCCTCTATCTTAGCACAACTAATCTACCCATCCAAGATGAACCCTATAAACTCAGCCACACATGGCCAAGGGAGTAAAGAGAAAAGAAGGAAGAATGGTCACCAAGAACACCATGGATGAATCCTTGAGATGATCTTCACTTCTCCACTTGTAAGCACTTCTCCCAAGGTTTGTTGGCTTCAATCCTAGCTCCAATGGCTTCAAATTGCTCCCAAAATGTGTTCTAAGGGTTGAGGGTTCGTGGGTATGTGTTTGGGGTTCAAGAGAGATCAAAGAATTCTCTCAAAAGAGTAAAAAACGTGGGTATTTATAGTGCAGGGGGCAGTGCACGGCGTGCACCTATGCACGGCGTGCACCCCTGCACTCTGCATAAAACCCGAACTTGCAACAGCCATAACTCCCTCGTCCGGACTCCAATTGACCTCCCGTTTGATCCTACGTGCTCCTTGTCACTGATACTTCAACGCCAAATCCTAAAAATTCAAAGAAAACAACTTCAATAGACACGGAATTGGCCTCAAAGTGGCAACCGGACAACAAATGAACACTTTGCACAAAACTTCAATAAAAGCATATTAAGCATGACATTTAAGGATCAACTACGGGCATTTCATAGGTCAATCATAAGCCCAAAATGCACTAAATAAAGTCACATCAATATTCATCCAAAAAAAAAATCCCTCAATAATGACGGGAATAAATAATATAATAAAGCCTAAATTGTAACTGAATCAACAAAAAAGTCAACCTGTTGACATTCATGTACCATAATGTAACCCAATTAGAGATGCCCATAAATTAATGGGTCAAAATTACAGGCAATCAGCTAACTTTGAGCTATGTAGCAACGAGGTCACATGAGTTTTCATTTATACTGTAGCAGTCACTTAACTTTTATCGGTATAAACCGTAATAATTTTTTGATTTCGGATACGTGGCTTCCTATTACTAATTGCTTCTCCCAATTTTGGTATGAATCTTTTTAGTTGAGAACTTATTTAAAAGGTTAATAGCAATCTGCCTCCTCTACTTTGCAACTTAACATATAGTCCTCTATACTATAAATTATATATTTTTTTCATCCCTTCTTACTTTAACTAATACTTTGCCGTTTTTGGTCTTTCTGTTTCAACTTTCGTCTTCTTAACATTAAATCTCGACACATCCACACACCGACAGAGAGAGATATCGGAGGTAGTAGATGAAGAGTTGGTTATGGGGTAAATAGAGGAGTTATCACTAAGAGTATGATGAAATACGAAAGATTTTAAAAACACAAATTTTATTCACCAATTTCATCCTATATTCTAGTTATATATACTTATATTACCAATTAAAAAAAAGACTTAATAAGCTAATACATGACTATTGGAGCTAGCATGGTAAAATGAATGCACATTAATTAACGTCACGAAGATGAAAGTTGGAATGGAAGGACCCAAACGGAAAAGTGGTCGAAGTAGGAGGGGGTAAAAAGAATGATTTATAGGGTAGGTGGCTATTTGTTAAGTTGACAAAGTAGAGCGGGGCAAAATGCTATTTTCCAAGGCAAGTTGGGATGTGATTTTAGACGAAAAACTGCAACGAAAGTGAACTGATATATCATTATGTTACTCCGATATCAACAATATAAAAAAAATAACAGTTAGATGATCACGTTATTACAAAGCTAAAAGTCAAGTGACTGGCTCATAAATTAAATGTAAAATGATATGCGTGGTATGATCATAGATCGCACACCTAATTATAATAATTTGAAGGAAAAATTCAATGCTACGAGGTAACGACAAAACAATAATAATTCACATTTTAATAATAAGGAATAATATTAATAATATACACCAAATTATTCATTTGAAAACGTGTATAAATAGGGTTGTGTTATACAAATTGAATCAAAGGGTATCAGAAAAATAAAAGCAAAAAATGGATAATTCGAAGCTGGCAAAGGAAATGGCAGCTGAAACCAGAAGCAAAAGGAGCAGCTGGAGGAAGCTTGAGGAGATCCAGAATGAAGATCAAGCTACTGGTAATGATGAACATGAAGATCATCTTCAGGAATTCCCAGCAATTACTCACAAAGAAAGGAAGATTTCATGGGCTAAGCTTAGGAGGATTGATTCTCTCAATTTGGAGGCTGGTTTGGTTTCCAAAACTCAAGGTTCGGCTCATCATCAAACTCATCCCGGTTCTGGCGGTCAGGTACGTACACGTGCGATATAGCATCACAATAATTCAAGTTGTTGATGAATACCATTTTTTTTTATCACGATTCACAAATCTCCTATGATAACACTATTCATCTGAGAGTCAACTTAGACCATCGTTCAGAGTCCATCCTTGATGTCGAAATTTAAAAAATTGAGTGTTTGAACTTGGAATTTTATGCTAATTGAGTTCTAAATTTGCGATCTTGCTCAGAGTCTGTAACCATTCTGATTCCGTCGCAAATTAACCTGTCCGTTTCGGTCAAGCTGGTTTGATATATAGTGTTGGCTTACTACTTATTAGACTTAAAGATCATTCATCTTCATCATATTAACCGAGTTTTCTCAGTTTGGGAAGATAGTATTAAGAAGATGATAGTCATAGCAGAAGGACCCAAATAACAAAGTAGTCGAAGTAAGAGGGGGTAAAATGAGTAATTTATAGTATAGGGGGTCATTTGTTAAGTTATCAAAGTAGAGGGGGCCAAAATGATATTTTCCCTATTTTATTTACTAATTTAATACAATATTAGTAATTTACTAAACCAACCAAACTTGACTTAACTTGTTCCATCCATCTAGGAATCACAGCTGCCCACGTTGTCTCGTCCTGTTTCTCAAAACAAATAATGGGTTAATTATTTTGGTGGCCTTTAATTTTGGTTCTTGTGCTAACATGGTCACTCAATTTGACAAAAGTTAAAATTTAAACTATCAAGTTGACCTAATTTTAATTTAACGGATCATATTGGCACACCCCCCAAATTAAGTGATGAGTAAAGTATTTAATCTTACAAAAAAGTCAACAACTTTTCCTTTTTACCAATCCATCCAAATTTGTCCATGAGATTACACAATATGGTCACTTAACTTCAAGTCTTATACCATATATAACCACATCTAATTGGTTTTCCAAACCTCCTTCCATTTTAACATCATATAAAATCAGTATTATTGCACCCTCTCTTAATAATTCGAGCAATTAGAACGGTATTCAAACCTTTGACCAAAGAAAATATTAGGGTGTTGAATCATGCTCCACTCCGTTGTACAAGACTTGTCGAAACTATGCAAATTTTTAAGTCTTTCACGATCTTTCATGTTAATGAATAACATAAAACCAACGATGAACTCTTTACCAGGGCTCAACCTCGGCAACAAACTGGCGCAGAACCCTAAGCTTCGCGTTCCAAAGCATCGGAGTAGTATACGGGGACATCGGGACATCCCCACTCTACGTGTTCAAGAGCACCTTTACCGAAGGCATCAAAACTAACGACGACATCCTAGGAGTCGTCTCACTAATCATCTACACAATCCTTATGGTCGCGCTAATCAAGTACGTGGCCATAGTCCTATGGGCAAACGACAATGGAGACGGAGGGACCTTTGCTCTATACTCCTTACTATGCCGTCACTTGAGGGTGAGCTTGATCCCTAACAACCAGCCCGAAGACGCGCAACTATCGAACTACAATCTCGAGCTGCCTTCGAGACATCCCACGACGAGATTGGCTCACTATGTGAAGACCAAAATGGAGACCAAAAGAGGGTTGCAGATGTTGATGTTTGTTATTACTATATTGGGGACCTCCATGGTTATTGGAGATGGGATTCTTACTCCTAGTATCTCTGGTTTGGCTCTTTGCTTTTGGGTTTGGTAATACGGTGTCGTTTTGGTGGGTTTTTTTTTTTTAATGTTGAATAATTGGTTTTGTTTGTTTTGGTTGATTTGTTGGCAGTTCTTTCGGCGGTTGAAGGGGTTTCGTCCTCTTTGGGAAGAGGTAATTAGAGTAATTATTAGAATATGTGTTAAGTGTTTTCAAAATTATAAGGAATTAGATTATGAACCACTCGTTAAAATGATACTTATCTTTGATTTATTGACGGTTTATGAACCATATATGGTTCAACCAATGGCGATACTAGGGGGAGTTAGGGGAGCCATGACTCCCCCTTTCTCGGTACCGAGTGTAAAATCGTAGGTAAAATTTAGAACTTTCAGAGATTGGCGTCAGGGCATTTCAAGTTCGGCTCCCCCACTACGTTGTTTCGGTAAAAAATTTTCATCAATTTTACTTAATAGTTACTCATAATCAACTTATAGTAGGTAATAATTATAATATTTGATCACAAATTATCCAAATTTTAAGGAAAAAAGCCAGTGACACATTTTTTTTACTAATTAAGTAACCTACAACAAAAAAATATTATGGTGTATTTTTTCTTACTATTAGATTCATAATTATTTTTCTACTATTATCTAAATTTGAAGAATTTTTTTTGCCGATTGCACCTCTTATTGATTTACAGTTTGGTTTCTCCAGTATACCAATCCTGGTTACGCCACTGGGTTCAATTATAATTTATAAAGGTTTTACTAGTTGAACCACATACCGTTAGACTCATCAATTCAATGTGTCGGCTTTCACGTAAGATTAAAATTTGTATAATGTCTATTTTTGCAGAAGCTGTGGTGGGAATATCCGTAGCGATACTGATCGTACTGTTCTCGGTGCAACGATTTGGGTCGGACAAAGTCGGGCTGTCGTTCGCACCGATAATAATGGTGTGGTTCGCGTTCATAGCCGGAATCGGAGCTTACAACTTGTTCAAGCATGACGTCACCGTTCTACGTGCAATCAACCCTAAATACATCGTAGATTACTTCACAAGGAACGGTAAGCATGCATGGATTTCTCTCGGCGGTATCGTACTCTGCATCACCGGCGCCGAAGCCATGTTTGCCGATTTGGGTCATTTCAACGTCCGAGCTATCCAAGTAAGTAATTAACAACGTACGTACGTGACACAGAAAGCTATACGTACTTACGTCCGTTTGTGCATGCATGCAGATTAGTTTCGCGGGATTCGTGTGTCCAGCATTAACAATAGCGTATCTTGGGCAAGCGGCTTACTTGTCCAAATTTCCAGAGGATGTTCAGGATACTTTTTACAAGTCCATTCCAGGTTAGTATAACACCTCAGTAATTTACATTTATATAAAAAAAATCTAATAATAATTTATCGGTATTCGGCGTAACTAAGATTGGTATATGAGGAGCTGAATTCTAAATCAAAAAGAGGTGTCAGCGGGGAAAAAATTCTTCAAATTTAGATAATAGTAAAATTTTTAATGAATCTAATACTAAATACACAAGAAATTCTATTATTACCAGTTGCATAATTAGAAATAAAGAATTATATGTGTCACCGTCAATTATGCAGGGCCACTGTATTGGCCGACGTTTGTGGTGGCTGTAGCAGCAGCGATCATAGCGAGCCAAGCCATGATATCGGGAGCTTTTGCGATAGTGTCGCAGTCGTTGAGCCTGGGTTGTTTCCCTAGGGTGAAAGTGGTGCACACCTCGGCCAAGTACGAGGGTCAAGTCTACATCCCTGAGATCAACTACATGCTCATGATTGCTTGCGTCCTCGTCACGGTTGCCTTCCAAACCACCGAGCAAATTGGCCATGCATACGGTACACAACCTTTGATCTTCTGTCATTAACGGTTGCATCCCAATTATAACTTGAATGGTTGTTGGGAGAGTAGGAGCGGTTCGGGTACCCGAACTCAAACTCTTCAGGTACCCGAACCCGAAAAGTTGCGAAACTCATTTAAAACCCCGACCCCGAATGGGATTGGGGTCAGGTACCCACAAATACCCGAAACTGAGTCCAAAAAAAGTTCAGTTTCTAGTATGCAAAGAAACTCCTTAACTTTGAGACTAATCAGCAGCGTAACAAGTGCTCTAGTTTGAGACACAAATAATAGTCTTGTGCGTCATTAATTACCAACAGGAGTAGTGTAACAACTCTTGTTGTTGCTTAATTATCTTAATATTGACCATCCATGCATGTAAGTTACTTAATTGGGGAGTCTGTGATCGTCTTTGTCCCTTTGAAAATGACTTGGTACTAAAAAGGTGCTAGACATGGATTGCATATTTACTACTTAAAATATTAGTTAAGCCTCAACCCGCAGTCCATGACCATTTAAGCCCAATTCATTATAAGTTTCAGCAGGGTATTTTGGTATGACTCAGGTAGTTAGGGTATAACCCGAACGAGTTATGGGTACCCTAACTTTTTAATTTCTGATCCAAACCTGAAACGAGTTTCGGGTAATCTCAAACCCATACAGGTTCATTTCCAGCCCTATGGAAGAGGGTTCAAACATTGATTCTTTCATTAAGATCGTGATGATCGAATTACGATCTTTGTGCAGGGATCGCGGTGGTGGCGGTGATGGTGATAACAACATGCATGATAAGCCTAATCATGCTAGTAATATGGAAGACAAGACTCTACCTAATACTCCTCTTCTTCACATCCTTCATGGCCGTGGAAATAGTCTACCTCTCAGCTGTACTCTACAAGTTCAAACAAGGTGGCTACTTGCCACTAGCATTCTCAGTCTTCCTAATGATGGTTATGGGAACTTGGCACTATGTCCATAAACAGAGGTACATGTACGAGCTCAAGAACAAGGTATCCCCGAATACATCCCTCAGCTAATGACCCGAAACGACCATGTCGTTTCGAGGGTTCCTGGGATGGCATTCCTTTACTCGGAGCTTGTTCAAGGGATTCCTCCCATCTTCCCTCACTTTGTGGCTAATGTGCCCTCGGTTCACTCGGTGTTGGTGTTCGTGTCGCTGAAGAATCTGCCTATTAGTAAGGTTTTGCCTGAGGAGAGGTTCTTGTTTCGGCAGGTCGAGCCTAGGGAGTATCGCATGTTTCGATGCGTCGTCAGGTATGTTGAAATTTTTACATTTTTACGATTATAGGCATCTTTTTTTGCTAAATTTCATCAAATTCTGGCCAGAATTCGCATTCAAGCTGAATTTGAGATTGGAACAGAATTGAGCGGTCAAAATTCATTGGAATTGGACCTCAATTTTGGCGAAATTGAATCCATGGTATTTTTACGTTTGGAAAACGTATCCAACATAATTGAATGGGCGTCTGGAATCGAGTCCAATTTCAACCAGATTCTGACTCCAATTCCTGCCTAGAAAACGTTGTCATAATCTTACATTCCACCTAAAATCTCGATTTTGACTACCAGGTACGGATACAAAGACACAATCGAGGAGCCCCAAGTGTTCGAGCGCCAACTAGTCCAAAACTTGAAAGAATTCATCCGCCACGAACACTTCATCAACGAAGCTCCTCCTCCTCCCGCCGCCATTACTTCTGACAACAACGCCGGCAATGCTCCTCACACAGATGACCAGCCAATCCCAAACGACGGCAGCAGTCGACACGTGTCATCAAGGAGATCATCAAACAACTCCATCCGCGCAGTCAACAACAACGAAAACAACAATACCGTCACTAATAATATTAGCAATAGTAACGGAAGCGTCACTAAAAATAGTAATAGTAACGGAAGCGTTGCTAATAATTTTAGTATTAGTAACGGTGCAGAGGAAGAGATGCAGTTTGTGCAGAAGGCAATGGAGAAAGGAGTGGTGTACCTTCTGGGAGAGGCGGAGGTCGTAGCAGAGCCGAATTCGTCGTTGCTAAAGAAGTTCGTCGTTAACTATGGCTACAATTTCTTGAGGAAGAATTTCAGAGGAGGCGAAAAGGGTTTGGCTGTACCACGTACGAGGCTTCTCCGAGTTGGTATGACTTACGAGATTTGATCGTTTTCGATCGAATTACGTGAAGAAATGTGATGAGAGGTTACTAATTAACCGTTGATGTATGTAGAATAAATGAGAACCAGATTTGTATTACCCTAAATCCTTGTGTGTATATCTTTTGTAACGATCGTTGATCTCTGTTGTTGTGGTAAGCTTGTTGCTAAGTATCATGTTCTGCCTTGATCGGTTTAATAATGATTTGATTCAGAGAATCGAGAAATTTAATTGAATATAACATATTGCGACATATTTTTAGTCTGTAATATTGTCAAAATCGGACATTTCCATTGACAAGATAGCGTCGCACTACCCGAGTGACATCTTATGGGATATGATTTTTTTGCAACAGCTGATGAATTCTGCTTCAGGTCTTCCTTTCTCTCCATGACAGAGGAAATGTTAGCTAATGCATCATCTTAAGGGAATGCAAAATGTCAAGCCTTTGACATTTCGTTTCCGTTGACTAAGAACACCGAGATCGATTGTTGATTTGCTTTTGCAGTCGATGCATGATCGTGTCGTGTTTGTGGAGAATGTCGAGAATGCCATAGAGAAGAATGTAGACAAAATAGCTAAAGAGAGAGCAAAGACTGGCCGGGGGCGCAAAGCCAAGGGTAGCTAATAGTTGAAGATGCTAGAAAGGGGGACTGTATGTGGGGCGAGGGGCCCAGGGGCCAGGTCCATCACGTTTCAACTACACCCAATAATCAACTGCATCTCAACAAATTCCAATGACTATCCAATTACATATTTTCAATAAATTTCAACGAATTCAACATCAAATTAATTTAACGATCCAAATTTGTGCAATATAATATTAGCTTATTATCTGAAGTAAAATTTTACGATAAATCTCCCAATTTTTATTCAATATTATTGAAGCCCAACTAAGAGCAGAAGAGCACTGCATGAAAAGTAAAATTACAAACATCGATTAGTGTTAGTTAAGTTTTTTCTCTCTGATTGAGAGCTCTCCTAGCAATTAGGGTTTCCCTACGAGTTAGGTTTTTCTGAACGGCGATTCCCTCCTCCAGCTCTCAATCTTCCGTGTTTGCTTCTCGATCCCTTCAGTCTCTGTCAGGATGGATCAGCAACTGCAGGCTCTGCAATTGGACGAGGAACAAGATGAGCTCTTGGAGTTCGACGCCCCCCTAGCAATCCCACAAACTGCCACTCTCAATCTCTGTGCTGTTGGCTCTTTCGTGACATCAAAACAATACAATTTCAACGTCATGAAAAGTCGAATGGCCACCATCTGGCAACCTGGGAGGGGGGTCTCGATTGAGGACCTGGGGAATCGACTGGTCCTCTTTCGGTTCTATAGTGTAATCGACTACCGGTGGGTCCTCGACAATGGTCCGTGGACGTTTGACGACTATTTGCTGGTCCTCCATGAACTGAAGGCAGGCGAGAATCCGACTAGGGTTCCGTTGCAATACACAGATTTTTGGGTTCAAGTTCATGACTTGGAACCCGGCTTCTTCTCGGAGACAGTCGGGAAAGCCCTTGGAGACTTTATTGGTGCCTTCGTTTCTTATGACTCTAAAAACGCCTCGAACTTTGTCTCAACCTATATGAGAATCCGAGTGAAGCTGGATGTTACGAAACCACTCAAGAAAGGAAAAAAGGTACGAAACGCAGGTCAGCCATGGATCATATGCAAGTTCAAATACGAAAAGCTGCCAACGTTTTGCTATATCTGTGGGAAGATCGGTCATCTGGACCGATTATGTGAGGTCAGATTTGCTAATCCCGATGTGGAACCCCCACGACTGTGGGACGCATCTATACGGGCCCCACCGAGAAGGAATACATTGATGGGAGGTGAGAGGTGGCTCATTGATCGAAACAAAGAGGAAGAAGACTCAATCCGAGGAGACTCGAGGCGGGTGGTTAAAAAGCCAAACATACCACCAAATCTCGTGGCTCTTCAAGGAAACCTGGCGGCAAATATTCTGGACACAGGGAAGGATAAAGTAATTGGGGAGATGGATGAAATCCTGGAATCAGTAGGCTTGGTTATTGGGGATGAGAAGAAGCGCCGTCGAATTCCGAATGATGAACAAGACAAGAGTGGTGATCCGAATGGAGATGTGGAGATGATCAGTCCTAGCAAACTACTTAAAGGCACCCGGGCTAGCCTCACAAACTCGGCAAAGGCAGATCTGCACAGCAGATTCTGCCAGGACAAATGTTAGTGCTAAGCTGGAACTGTCGGGGACTTGGTCAGCCCCGTGCAGTTCGAGTCCTAAAGGATCTCATTCGGGATCATAGACCAATTGTTGTTTTACTTTTTGAGACTTTGGCTAGTAGAAGTAGAATGGAGGAGATTAGATGTCAACTCCACTTTGATAATTGTTTTACAGTTACTGTGGAAGGTCGTAGTGGTGGTATCAGTATTCTTTGGAGGAATGAAATAACAGCAAATTTGCTTTCTTACTCGAGGAATTTTGTGAATCTTGCAATCACTGATGAGAATGGGGAACGATTTAGGTTAACGGCCTTTTATGGGTTTCCAGAACGATCTCGGCGTCGCGAATCATGGAACTTATTACGAGAGTTAGCGCAACACGCGGATGACACATGGATATGCATAGGAGACTTCAACGATCTCCTTAGCAATGACGAGAAGAGAGGACGACACGACCATCCGAATTGGTTAATTGCAGGTTTTAGATCAGCTGTGATTGAATGTGGGTTAAGTGACATTCAGCTACAGGGACACCCCTATACCTGGTCAAAGAGCAAAGGAACTCCGGATGAGGTTGAAGAAAAGCTTGATCGCGCAATGGCGACGATAAAGTGGAAGGAGAAATTTCCGATGGCTTCACTTGATAATCTAGTTGCCCCTATATCGGATCATTCCCCAATTTTACTAAATACGCAGGGTGATCAGATCTCGAGACAACGAAGACCATTCCGTTTTGAGAACTCCTGGATTGTAGAGCCGGAGTTTAACAGGGTGGTAGAAGGTATATGGGACAGGCTGGGACCGATGGAGCTGGTTGATAAACTTGGCGCCTTGACGCGGGAACTTCATTTGTGGGGTCAGAGCTACAACTCCAGATTTCGGGCAGAGTCAAGGCAGAGAAGAATAAATTGGAGCAGCTGCGACAGACAGATACACAGGAGGCAGCCGAACAGTATGAACATTGCAGAAAAGAGGTGATGGATTTATTGGAAATGGAAGAACGATACTGGAAACAGCGAGCGAAAAATCATTGGATGAGAGACGGAGACCGAAATACTCGCTTTTTTCATGCTACTGCTACAGCCAGGAAGAAGAGAAAGGAACTTAAAGTGCTGAAAGATGAGACCGGACGTGAGTTTGAAGGAGATAAGGAACTAGGTACTTTGGCTAACAACTATTTTATCTCTCTCTTTACAATAGGTGGTTGCGAGATTGACCCGGTGCTGGAAGTGCTCGATCGCCGTGTGACAACGGACCAAAATGATAAGCTGACAGCCAGGTTTACGGCAGAGGAAATTCGGGCGGCGGTGTTTAGCATGGGAAAGGACAAAGCCCCGGGCCCCGACTGGGCTAATCCCAGGATTCTATCAACACTATTGGCCAATTCTGGGTACTGAAGTGACAAACACGTGTCTTCAATGGCTGAACTCTGGAGAGATGCCGATTGAAATCCACAGAACAAATATTGTTCTAATTCCGAAGATTGATAAGTCAGGTACAATGAAGGACCTCCGACCCATCTCTCTTTGCAACGTCTTGTACCGGGTGCTGGCGAAGACATTGGCGAACAGATTTAGACGGATTGTTCCGACGCTCATTGAAGCAGAGCAATCAGCGTTCATTAAAGGGCGGTCTATAATTGACAATGTGATGATCGCCTTTGAGGCCCTGCACAGCATCAAGCGGCGCCCAAATCCGAAAACTGGTGAGTTGGCTCTGAAAATAGACATCTCAAAGGCCTACGATAGAGTCGAATGGAGGTACCTTGAAGGGATTTTAAAGAAATTGGGCTTCCATCCAAGCTGGACGCGGCTGCTGATGTCCTGCGTAAGGTCAGTTGAATACTCAGTATGCATCAATTCATCAATCACTGACAGTTTCAGACCGAACCGGGGATTACGCCAAGGCTGCCCCTTATCGCCTTTTTTATTCATCTTATGTGCGGAGGGACTTACAGCCTTAGTGAGACAGAAAGTACAGGACGGACTCATCCATGGAACTAGAATCTGTCGGGGAGCTCCGATAATTACCCATCTCTTGTTTGCAGATGACAGCCTCTTCTTTTGCCAGGCAACAATCAATGAAGTTAGGAAGCTCAAGGAGGTGTTCGACACTTATGCTCGGGCTTCCGGCCAACTCATCAACTTTGATAAATCTGGTGCCCTCTTTACTAAATCCACAGACCCGATGTTCGAAGCTGGTTTAAGGAGCATCTTGGGAGTTAGCCGACCCCTTGACACAAGTAATTATCTGGGTATGCCAGCACTTGTCGGTGCAAATCGGAAGCAGACTTTTGCTTTTATCCGGGACAGGTTTGGCAACGTATTAAGTCGTGGCTCGGAAGACGAATTTCAAAAGGTGGTA
The DNA here is from genome assembly GCA_034768395.1 of Linum lewisii. Taxonomy (NCBI): domain Eukaryota; kingdom Viridiplantae; phylum Streptophyta; class Magnoliopsida; order Malpighiales; family Linaceae; genus Linum; species Linum lewisii. Next base: position 74,439,858 of record CM068297.1, on the reverse strand, counting down.
GGGAAATCTTAGTCAAAGCAGTTGCACAGGCTTTACCGATTTATTGTATGAATGTTTTCAAGTTGTCTGCAACTCTAACAGCCGACTTGGAAAGAATGATTAATTCTTTTTGGTGGGGCATGAAAAGCAATGGCAGAAGAGGCTTAAACTGGATGAAATGGGAAAGAGTTTGTGTTCGAAAGGAAAATGGCGGTATGGGATTCCGAAGTTTACATGGCTTTAACCTGGCTTTATTGGCGAAGCAGGGGTGGAACTTGATGTCCAACCCAAACTCTCTGGTGGCTAGGGTGTACAAGGCCAAGTACTATCCTAAGCACACCTTCCTCACGGCCGTCCGGGGAGCTAACCGAGCGTCGTTTGGCAAAGTATCTGTCGGGCACATGAGGTGATTAAAGAGGGATACGATGGAGGATTGGCGACGGAAACTCTATACAGGTCTGGAACGACCCATGGATTAATGATGATGAATTCCCGATCCTCCGTACCAGGCCTAGTGAGGAACTGCAGAACCTAAAGGTTAGTGATCTGTGGATTCCCGGAACGCGACAATGGGATGTTGAATTACTCGAGGAAATTTTTACAGAGCGAGAGGTGGCGGCAATAAGCTCAATTCCCCTTGGTGAGGGAGGTAACACAGATACCCCAATCTGGAGGTACAGCAAGAATGGTATTCTGTCTGTAAAGTCGGCCTACAGACTCTGGCTCGACCAATTTAGCACCCTCTCTGATCACAACGTTGCAGGCCCTTGGACCAAACTCTGGGAAGTACACACCCCGCCAAAAGCGAAAATCATGGCTTGGAGACTTGCCAGAGACATCGTCCCCACCCGCGGAGAAACTGATCCACCGACACTTGCAGGTCCCGAAGGAATGTGGCTTGTGTGAAAGGGGAACGGAATCAGTCAACCATCTCTTCCTGAGCTGCGATTTTGCTAAAGCCTGTTGGGAAAAGGCTGGTTTGGGGAGCTTTGTTGCAGAGCTATCAGATCAGTTTGTTGATTTTAACTCCTGGCTGACGAAACTTCTTAATTCAGGAACGCATGAGCAAATTGAGAGAATATTTGTGATTTTGTGGAGCATCTGGCACGAGCGGAATGCTCGAGTTTGGCGGAGTGAATCAAAGCCGGATTTTGTGGTAACCCGTATAGCTTTGGAAAGCCTCGATGATTGGCAGAAGGCCAGAGCTCCCATTGCTGCACAGCCACCGATAATCCCTGAAATTTGCTGGAAATGGCACCCACCACCCAGAGACTACACCAAATGCAACATTGATTGTGCATTGTTTGCTGCCCAGAGGATGAGAGGAACCGGAGCTATCCTTAGAGACCATAATGGAGCTGTGCTGGAATTCATGACTAAAACTGACCCGGGATGCCCGGATGCCAGAGATTGTGAAGCTCTATCTCTCTTGGACGCGGTTCGGTGGCTCCTCAACTCGGAACGACGTAGCGTAATCATCGAGACGGATTCTCAGCTGGTGGCAAAAGCACTACAGGGGGATGAACGAGACGAGACTGAATTCGGTATGATTATTAAGTCATGCCGAGAGGCAATGCACCCCACCTACCAGGTTCGATTTGCTCGGAGAGACAGAAATACAGCAGCCCAGCTAGGCGATCTTGTACTCTTGCGTCCCCCAGTATAGGGTATGCCTCTCCTGATTGGCTTGAGGATGTAATTCGGGGTATCTGCCCAAACTTACTCCATGATTGATGAATGAAATTTGATGTTTCCCTAAAAAAAAAAAAACATCGATTAGTGTTCTCATACGAGATCAACGCATGCAATCAATAGATTCTCGGTTACAAGATAGTATTTTACAATAAAAGTCAGGACGGCATTGGTAACCAAATTTTTCGTCGCAAGTCTGCACTGTTGCTTCCAATGTCTCTGCAAACACAGTAATGAAAATCATATTTTTTTTAAATTCCTATGTTAATATTGCTTAGTGATTAATTATTGTATTCTTGATGTATATAAAATCAATCTCTCGAGACTAACAATCACCTAATATCAAATGTTTCATGTTGGACTGGATTGCATACGCCACAAAAATTGACATTCTGCAACGAACAAAATGTCGTTGAAAGTATAACTTTCATCGCAAAAGATTTTTCAGTGACAGTTTTTATCGTCTTTAGGTACGTCGCCTATAGTGCGTCGCAGAAAGATCATTGTGACGAAAAACTAATTCTTGGCCAAATATTCGACTTTTTGCGATGGAAAATTCGTCGCTCAATGTTTGGCTTTCTGCGATGGTAGGCTTGGTCGCCGATTGCTTAGCTTTTTTGTGACGGTATGTTTGGTCGCAAATTGTTCAGCCTTTCGGCAATGGATAATGTTGTTGCTAAAGGAATAAAGGAAAAGGCAACCGAAATAGTCCGTCGCCGAAGATATCTCTGCATAAGGCAACGAAAAAAGTCCGTTGAGGAAAAACTTTTATATATCTATTGTGACGGTAAACTGTCACAAATAGTTTTCATATTTTGCGACGGATTTTTTCCGTGGGTAATTTTTCTTCGGAAAATACTCAATTTCTTGTAGTGAATTATAGTGATCATGTAACTTTAAAATCAAGTAAATAAGTAGTAATTTTTGGCATGTTCTAATGTTCTAGTATGATTATTTTGGGTGGTTGTTTTTTAAATTCACCTGATTTTTTCACATGCTATTAGAAAAAACAATAAAAAAAATGTCAAACCTAACAAACTCGAAAAAATAAAACCAAAATCCTCCATTTTATCACTTAATTTTGTGTTGCAATCCATCAAAATCAGCTGAGTTATAAAATGGGGATACGTAAATTTGAATCAATTTTTGATTATGTGAGCTTTTTAATTACGTTTTTTTATGATGTGTCACCGACATGGAAAATTAGCTGAAAAAAAGCAATCACATATAATTCGATATCTGAATGTAACAACATGCAAAATTTACAACTTCAATCCAACCAAGTTCAAAGTGTTACATAACCCTGCCCAAAATTACGAGACTATATAGATAACTAATTCTGTAAAAACACGAAGAACATAATCAAACAAACCTTTTGCGCCGAGGAAGCCTGGGCGAGCACTAGCAGCCATGGTTGGATGCATGAGCGAAAGAACTATAAGGTAGAAGATAACCAGACTCGTAGCTTTGGATTCATTGCTGAACAAAGAGGTAATTTGTAGTAGTTTCAAACGTTAATTAATGTCTCTGGTTTTATGAATGGGAGGTCTACTCTAGATAATTTATATATAGTATGGGAAAGATACCACTTTGTCCGTTTGCCGTCCCGTCTGGGGCTGTTTTGTGCTTAAACGATGTTTAGTGTCCAAGACGGCAATTCGTAAGACTCTTCTGTTAGTAAATAAATGGAATATAGCACTTTGGCCCCTCTATGTTGTCAACTTAACAGATAGTACCCTATACTATAAATCGCTCTTTTTACCTTCTTCTACTTCGGCCACTTTATCTTTTCGGTCCTTTCTTTTGGTGGAAAATAGGTTGGAGGATACCTACCATTAATTTAGATGTTATAATACACTAACACCCATAATGTCACACGTAAATAAAATGAAAAGTCTACCCAAAGAGAGTAGAGTCCATCTAGCTAGGAATTTGCGCTCAAAATCGTACTCCATTCTGACATTACCTTGGATTCCGAAAGGAGACGGAGGAAATGATTTATGATGATGTGGTGCAGGCTGAAAGAAAGAGGAGTTTCTTAGGAGGAGGATGCAGTCATTCACAATTTAGAGCTCAGGGACCACATTGACGAGGTTGTGGATAATAAGTCAAGGGCCTTAATCTTGAGGACTAGAAAAATTTCTACTTAGAGTATTAGTGTTTAATTGAATGGTCATTGTTGTTTAATATTGTTGTTGTTCATGGTTGCTTATTGTACTTGTCCTTCTTTTAGTTAAATAATTAAAGGGATAATAGGTCGAGAGGCCCCTGTACTATTGAAAGATAACAAACAGGCCCCTCTACTATTGATTGCACCAAACAAGCCCCTCTACTTAGAACATCTAACAAACAAGCCCTTCTGTTACAAATGTGACAAATGACGTTACTGAATTGTTGACAAAGCTGACACGTCACTAACCCTTAAGTTGTTAGAGTTTACACGTCAACCGATTGAAATGTCAGCAACCCTAAACGGCGTCATTTTTTACTATTTGGATTATCTGTTGCTAATAACCCTGAGTCAAAACGGAGCTGTTTAGGGTTGCTGACATTCAAATCGGCTGACGTATAAACTAACAACCTACGGGTCAGTGACGTGTCAACTGTGTCAGCAATTTAGTAACTCCGTTTGTCACATTTGTAACGGAAGGGCTTGTTTGTTATATGTTCTAAGTAGAGGGGCCTATTTGGTGCAATTAATAGTAGGAGGGCTTGTTTGTTATCTTTCAATAGTACAGGGGCCTCCCGGCCTTTATCCCATAATTAAATGAGTTTATGATTACACAGTTCATTGTTGCACACAAACACAAGGTTCACTAAACATCTAACAAACGGTACAATTAGCAAGATACTGAATTTAAAAATAACACAAAAAAACTAGAAACTTAAAAAAATGAGGCCATACGTGATTGGACATATATTTCAGGCAGTTTCCTACCATCCAGGAGAATATTAGTCATTTTGAGTTTTTTCCAATTTTTATAGGCTAACTATCACTAAAATGGAACTGAAAAGTGCGGTATTATTGCTTAAATGCCTAGATTTTATCTAAATTTTAAGGTCAGACGTTATTGGGCATATATTTGAATATTTCAGACAGTTTTCTACCATCCAGGAGAATATTAGCCATTTTGAGTTTTTTTGCAATTTTTCATAGGCTAATCATCACTGAAATGGCCAAAAACTCTCAAGTGCTGTATTATGGATTCAATGCCTAGATTTTCTCCAAATTTCGAGGCCAAACTCGATTGGGCATAGATTTTAGGCAGTTTCTACCTCTAGAAGAATATTACCAGTTTTGAGTTTTTTCCAATTTTTCATAGGCTAACCATCAACGAAATGGCCAAAAACTAAAAATTATGGTATTATGGCTTAAATGGGGAGATTTTCTCCAAATTTTAATGCCAGACGTGATTGGACATATATTTCAAGCAGTTTCCTTTCATCCAGGAGAATATTAGCCATTTAAAGTTTTTATTCCCAACTTTTCATAGGCTAACAATCACCAAAATGGCCAAAAAGTGAAAACTACGGTGTTATGGCTTTAATGTCTAGTTTTTTTTTCCAATTTTAGGCTAGTCATGATTGGGCATATATTTCTGGCATTTTTCTACCATCCATGATAATATTAACCATTTTGAGTTTTTCCCAAATTTGTATAGGCTAATCATCACTGAAATGGCCACAAGCTGAAAATAACGGTATTATGGCTTAATTGCCTAGATTTTCATGGAATTTTGAGGCCAGACATGATTGGACATATATTTCAGGTAATTTCCTACTATCCATGAGAATATTAGCAATTTTTAGTTTTCCCCCAATTTTTCATAGGCTAATCATCACCGAAATGGTCAAAATTAAAAAGTACGGTATTGTGGCTTAAATATCTTGATGTTATCCAAATTTCGAGGAAAGACGTGACTGTGCATATATTTCAGGCAGTTTCCTACCATCTAGAATAATATTAGCCATTTTGAGTTTTTTTCCAATTTTTCATAGGTCAACCATCACTGAAATGACCAAAAACTGAAAAGTGAGATATTATGTCTTAAATGCTTAGATTTCTCCAAATTTAGAGGTCATATGTGATTGGACATATATTTCAGGCAGTTTTCTACTATCCAGAAAAATATTAGCCATTTTGAGTTTTTTTTCCCAATTTTTCATAAGCTAACCATCACGAAATGGCCAAAAACTGATAAGTGAAGTATTATGGCTAAAATGCCTAGATTTTCTCCAAATTTCGAGACCAGATGTGATTGGGCATATATTTCATGCAGTTTCCTACCATCTAAGAGAATATTAGCCATTTTGAGTTTTCCCCAATCTTTATACACTAACCATCACTGAAATGGCCAAAAACGAAAAATTACGGTATTATGACTTAAATACCTTAATTTTTTCGGAATTTCGAGGCAAGACTTGATTGGGCATATGTTTCAGGCAGTTTCCTACAATCCAAGAGAATATTAGTCTTTTTAAGTTTTTTTTTTTCAATTTTTCATAAGCTAACCAATCTGTTAGCTAGATTCATGTTTGAGTAGAGCACGTAGCCTCATAATTAGTAATTACTCCTCTCACTGAGTGTTGTAAAATTAGAATGAATGAAAATCAATTTCTCATCCATTCATTCTCTATTCCATGGTATTCTCACACAAGCATTTCGTGTACTCTATCATATGTGTTGTGTTATCTTCGGTACGTATTTTTGGTTTTGGATTGAACTTTTAGTATGTACTCATCTATATTGGCACAAGCGAGTCTACGCTCGTCAATTGTAATAGTGAAAATTGCAATACTGTTGGAAGGCAACAAACAGGGGAATTGGAATTTTGTAGCCTAATTTAAAATTTTATGTACCGTCAGTAGCCAATTGCGTAACTATGTCCAAAACTAGCACAATCTGACTGGCAGCCAGCGCGTAGCCAGCCAGACAGCGCAGCGCTGGCCAGCCAGCGCATCGCTGGCCAGATGGCGTACTGATCATTTTTGCCAATTGCTGAATTCATTTGTCACGTGAATTGAAAGAAAATATTGTAACATTGCAATTTGATCACTTTTTTTATCTATTTTACAAATGGATTATTATTATTATTAATTTGATAATATAAGCCGGTCTTGATAAAATAATAATATATAAGCTAGAATTAATTAAAGAAAGTTATATTAGCCGTCACAATCTCTTGAGTTACGGATCCCGATGTCACGTTTGTTGGAGGCACAACAATTCAAAGTTCAAACAACAACAAACGACAAACGTGACATTGGGATTCGTAATTCAAAGTTAAAACAAACGTGACCCGAGGTCACGTCCCGCTGGTCTGGCTATGCGTTGCGTTGGTTCTGCACTGATTGATTCAAAGTTAAAACTATTATTGGAAGTCGCTGTCTCCTTCATCGTTGTGCCTCCAACAAACGTGACCTCGGGATCCGTAACTCAAGAGATTGTGACGGCTAATATAATTTTCTTTAATTAATTATAGCTTATATATTATTATTTTATCAAGACCGGCTTATATTATCAAATTAATAATAATAATAATCCATTTGTAAAATAGATAAAAAAAAGTGATCAAATTGCAATGTTACAATATTTTCTTTCAATTCACCTAGCAAAAATGATCAGTACGCCATCTGGCCAGCGATGCGCTGGCTGGCCAGCATGCGCTGTCCCCTGGTCTGTGGCTACGCGCTGGCTGCCAGTCAGATTGTGCTAGTTTTGGACATAGTTACGCAATTGGCTACTGACGGTACATAAAATTTTAAATTAGGCTACAAAATTCCAATTCCCAACAAACAACATGTCACGTCACAAAGTGAGTTATCGTATTAGCCTCTCTGGGGATCATCATCAGTCTCAACTCCGGGCAACGGGACAGGAAGGTGTCAATGTCATACAATAATCGAACTACCATCTCTCCATAAGTGTTCTTGATTGTTGTCACTCTTGCTAAGACCTCTATAGCATCGCCCCTTAATATCTACCACCGACCATCCCATGTCGGCAAGAAAGGAGGCAGACATCTCTGAAAGCCAAAAGTTCAAGAATGAAAGGATTTAGAATACTTGGATATGATTTTTCTATGGCGAACAGAAGCTCTCCCGAGGCGTCGTGCATGACTAGGCCAACAACACCACTAATGGAAGAGTTAACAACCCCGTCCACATTTATCTTCAGGCGAAATAGAGCTGGTGGCAAGTACTGGCAACCAGAACTTTGGCCGACAGAGAGGTGATGGCCGGGCGGGGGGTGGTTCGGCACGAAGGAGCAGAAGGAAATCTAGATCATTATGAAAATGACAGACTAGAACATGAATTGCATATTGGAAATGCTAGCGATCGACGGTTCTCTTCCGTCGCCAATTTTCCGTTGCAAAAAATCAGAATTCTTGTATGCGAAAGACACAAACTATAAATCATTTAGTCTTCGCCTTTATCATTACATTATTAAAACATAACAAGTCCTTATTGACATCTTACGAAGATGAACGATGTATCCGATGTCTTATTAACCCTTCTGAACGAAAGGTCTTTCACAACAACACGCTACAACATTAAGGAAGACGGTATACAATCATTAAAAAGCCACATATGGCCATAACTGAAGTAGAAAACACCATTAATATAATATACGACCATATGTCATATGATCGTGAGTTTATTAGCCTTTTACGCACGTTAACTTTTTGGCCTCTCAGAAGAGAGTGCTGGAAGTTTTGTTATTGGCACAACTAGTCACACAACTCTGGGTCTTTTCCGGAGATGTCGTTTTCGTTGGAGCTCTCAGTCTTGCCGAAAACGCCCCCGATGACGGGAATCCCCAGAGGGTCTTGGCCCGTGATGGAGCTCTCAGTCTTGCCGAAAACGCCCCCGATGACGGGAATCCCCAAATGGTCTTGGCCCACGATGGAGCTCCCAGTCTTGCCGAAAATGCCCCCGATGACGGGAATCCCCAAATGGTCTTGGCCCACGATGGAGCTCTCAGTCTTGCCGAAAACGCCCCCGATGACGGGAATCCCCAGAGGGTCTTGGGCCGCGATGGAGCTCTCAGTCTTGCCGAAAACTCCCCCGATGACGGGAATCCCTAGAGGGTCTTGGCCCGCGATGGAGCTCTTAGTCTTGCCGAAAACACCCCCGATGACGGGAATCCCCAAATGGTCTTGGCCCACGATGGAGCTCTCCGTCTTGCCGAAAACGCCCCTGATGACGGGAATCCCCAGAGGGTCTTGGCCCGTGATGGAGCTCTCCGTCTTGCCGAAAACGCCCCCGATGACGGGAATCCCCAGAGGGTCTTGGCCCGTGATGGAGCTCTCAGTCTTGCCGAAAACGCCCCCGATGACGGGAATCCCCAAAGGGTCTTGGCCCGCGATGGAGCTCTCAGTCTTGCCGAAAACTCCCCCGATGACGGGAATCCCCAGAGGGTCTTGGCCCGCGATGGAGCTCTCCGTCTTGCCGAAAAACCCCCGATGACGGGAATCCCCAAATGGTCTTGGCCCACGATGGAGCTCCCAGTCTTGCCGAAAACGCTCCCGATGACGGGAATTCCCAAAGGGTCTTGGCCCGATGGAGCTCCAGTCTTGCCGAAAACGCCCGATGACGGAATCCCAAAGAGTCTTGGCCCGCGATGGAGTTCTCAGTCTTGCACAAGCATTGATGTAAAGTGTCCTAGTCTTGAGAGGGTTATTAGTGAAGAGGGCAGTTGAATGTGAGTTATGGAAGGATGTATGCATGGAAACCTTGGGATTGGGAGTTCCAAGGGAAGAAGTGGTAGTAAGAGTAGCGAGTTTGAAGGCAGCAGCTGAAGAGGCCATGATTATTGATGTTGGAATTGTGGGATGAGGAGTGAGGTCTCTCCACGTCCAAAAGGGTGGTATTTATAGATTCAAACTTGAATAAAATTAACATATGAATATTAATTATTTAATGAATTAATGTTTGCATTGTTCAATTGAATCACATCAAAATTCAAAATACACTCTGGACAGTGAAATGAAAATATACTAATCAACATTTATACATTTATATATAATTTAATTTTTCATATATAAGTTATGAACATCAATTATTTTTATCTAACATGGTTCTTCATGGTATGTGTTAGGCATTACAAGAAAATCTCGCAGACGGGATAAGTAGTTGTAGTAGGCTTGTTTTGTGATGTTGATGATGGATTTTGTCCTTGTGGTGTCCAAAATCAGCAAAGTTGAGAGGTAACGTGACAGGTCTATAACTAGTATCATTGAAATTAGTGAATATGGGTATAGTCGACTCGAACGCTGCGAGGACAGTTTTTTATCCTGGTTAAGGACTTTGGGGCTGTTTTGCCAGAGGGAGATGTTTCAACTCCTTTTTGTTTTACTTTTAGTCGCCTGGTTACAGGAGTTTTTTGGGGTTTGTGGGGGCCAGCCGTCGTAGTTGTCCTTTGTAAGGGAGGTTGCGGGGTGCCGCTCTCAGCTCTTGTATATCTTTTATTGGTGTACAGTTCTCGCTTTTTAATTTATACTACCATCATTCATCAAAAAATTATAGCTACTACTGTGAAGGGTGAGATCACAAATCAACACATATTAAGATCACAAACTTTCATGAAATGTTGAATCTGAATTTTACAATAATCAAAATTTTACAATAATCAAAAGTTGAGCACGACGCGAATCAAACCAGCCATGTATTTGCTATTCATTGCTTACTCTTGCAACTTCTTCATGTGAGCTCTTCCTCCACACGAACAATTACCTCGACTCTCCCTGCCACGTGTCAGATGACTAACCATTTAAATTCCACAAATTCAGCTGCTTACGACATATCAAAGATCCCGACAGATACTCAGGTTAGGAAAATACCTGCGTATTTTCTTCAATTATTTATAAGTACGTGTGATAGTTATGGAACATGTGCTTTGGCGCGAAATTGCATGCGCAGAAACTGGATCTTGAATTCTAAACTTCTGAGCTGGATTCTTCGATCATTGATGCTATGCACACATTTGCGGATTTGGGTGGGGTTCCCCAGGTTATGTCTCACCTCACTCTCGGGTTTAGAGTTATGAAACTATGTATATTTTTGTATGTGTAAGTAGATTGGTCTAGTGATTTTTTATATACATATGAAATGACTCAGTATCTTGATCCATCCTGAATCCGCCCTTAATGCACAACGTCACTCACTCACTGGCAAGTTCAGACCACCATGTATTTATGGTTTCTGAATCATAGAGCGAGTAAATCCTAACTGAGAGTGTTAGAGACTAAACAAACATGAATATAACAAAACCTGGTTACGGAGGGCACATCGTTTTTTGTCTCTAAAGACACTTTTTTTTAACCTCTATAAACTTTTATAGGCAGATAACATTTTGCCACTAACGTTGTTGTTGCTAAATGTCTTTGGAGGTAAATACGGTGGCACATAATGTGCTACACTAAGCATCCCCGTAGCAAATAGTGGTGTGGCAAATAGTATTAGCTACTGCAAATTACTACATGAAATAGTGATTGCCGTAGCAAATATCAACTATTTGCTACTGCATTTTCATGCCGTTGTAATTCTGCAGTAGCAAAAGGTAAACTTTTTTGTAGTGATTGTAAGGTGAATTATTTTTATTATTTATTATTTTAATATTTTAATATTTTTTTGGACACTGCTTGGTAAAATTTTTGGCTACGCTACTGCACTACAGACTATCAATCGATCTCCTTCAACATAAAACAGCAAGTCCAATTACTCAAATTCGTGCGAAAATCAAAGATCGATGAAAAACATTATTGTCTAACTTTATTTGCTCAAGTTTTGTATCTCTCTGGGGTTTGGCAGCTCTGCTATATATAGTAGTAGAGGCACTAAAATTTTAGGGTTTAACTCTAAAGTATAGCATAAAGTGTGGCCCTAAGATTTCAGGGTTTAACTCTAAAGTATAGCAAAAAAAATCATTTTATGTTGATGATGTGTGCAAATATATGTGTATTCGTTCTCATGTTAAGCAACATTCATAATTATTTTTATCTATTTTAGGTGATTCTTACTCATTGATGATAATTGTCATTGAGTTACCATGTTATTCCGATTTATGTTTGGTTTTGTGTATGTTTCAAGTCAAGTTCGTTGATGGAAATCATTGAAAGAACCAAGTGGGACAAATGAGAGCTGAATTGAGTGAAAAATCATGTTGGTGGTGTCTTCTGAACATCATGTATCTGCTTGACACACTTTGGCGGAAAATTAAGCCTTTTCCAAGTAGGAAAAGAGTTCTAATTAGGGAAAATTACATTCTAAGTGGGGACCGCGAATTTGGGGGAAAAGACTAGACTTAGCTTTTTGGAGAGGAAAGAGAACATGTTTTCATTCTTCATTCGATTCTCGACGAACTAGACATTCTCGGGAGGATATTTTGGAGCTTTGAAGGCACGATTAAGCGGGACGAAACTAGGATTTTTTCGGGAGCTTCATTGAGTCATTATGATTAGTTTATTCCGGAATAAGATTTCTTTCTCTTCAGTTTTTTTCTCCGTTGTATTCTTGATTTCTTCCAGAGCCATGAGCAGCTAACTCTCAGGTTTGTTCAGATTAGATAAAACTCCAGTTAGGTTTTTGTATGGATGATGTTGTGTTTATAACCCTTTCATCTTAATTGAGATTTATTCAGACTATTGATGCGATTTTTCTAAACCCAGATTTAAACGTTTTGAATCTGATTGATTAACCAGTTGTCAGTTTCTTGTTTATCTTTGATTATGCGGTTCTGACCAAGAATGTGAGTTATTCTAGAGTTTAGGAAGTCGTTGAGTTCTGCCGGTATCTTGACCATTGAACCGGTAGACTCAATCTCTTTGCATTATCTTTGTGACATTTTATCGAACACCCTGCATGCATTCTTGATAATTCAGAACCATTGAATTTTTTTTTTCTTCGTATTTTGTTTTGGGATCCCTCATCTTATTACTGGAAGCCTTTGGTTCTAAGACAAACAACATTAATAAAATCAATGAGAAATAAACACAAAACAAAAACAGTTATTTCTTAATTAATATAGTACTCTTCCCTTTATTTATTATTATTATTATTTCTTATTATTAAGAAAAAAGAAAACACATCCTAATTGACTAGAAGATGTGTCCTCTCTTCATTTCATTAGTTGACATTAAGGAAGACGTACACTACGAAGATGTCACTCAGCCTTTCCGAAATACATAAAGCCTTGAAATCCCGCAATGATAATGTGATCGCCTGTCGCAGAGCTCTCAGCCTTTGCAGAAATGGCATTCATGGAGGTCTTAGTAGTAGTCCTCATAGGATTAGGAAAGAAGGCAGTTGATGAGTTAGGTGTTTTCTTATGGAAAGATGTTGTTGGCAAGGATACATTTGGAGGAGTAAGTTTGAAAGCAGCTGTTGAAGAAGCCATGGCTGTATTATTTTGATTTCTAGTTTGTAGTAAAGATTGTATGTGAAGTCTCCCTCATCGAAAAGCTTTGTATTTATAGATGGGAAATTTCGGAAATTTAAACTTCACCCGCCATTTGGCACAATCCTTTCTTTTTAATTTGCCACATTGTTTGCATGAAATTAGACCAAATCCACGTGGCAGAGACTATGCATGCCTGGATAGGTGAAATTAGTTGGTGATTTTATATAATAAATGCATCCTTTTAATACTAGGATTTTGTATGTAAATGCATGCTTTTAATACTAGGATTTTGGTAACGTAAAAAAAAAAAAAACAGTAGAAGCGAATGATAAATGGACACTTGGCACACCTTATTAAGGAATTGTTGACTATTTTATTATGAAGTTGCTGGTATTTTGAAATGCTTGTTTTTGTACTGTGGGCTGGTATTTTGGACTCTGGTTAGGTCATCAATTAATTTATTTTAGAACTAATGGTTTAAATTAAAAAAATAAAATGTGTCATTTAAAAAAAAATTAAGATTTAAGTGTTGGGTCCGGATCAAGGTCCAACCTTTTCTTGGGTTGGAATCTGGTCCAACCCTTTCTCAACCATTAGATCACTCTTTGACTTTTTTACCAATCCAATGGTCTAGATTGTTAGGGGTATTTAGGATTTTACACACATAATTTAATTATTATATTTAAATTAAATAATTAATATTTTTTCCAGGGAACAACCGGTGACTCCGGCGGCCGGCCACTGTCGCCGGTGACTTTTCCGGCGGCCGGCCGTCGTCACCGGGACTTTTCCGAGCGAGAATTCCGGCGGTTTTTTTTTTTTTTTTGCTTTCAGTTTTTTTTCTTTTAAAAAAAACTAGGTAACACATTTTTTTCTGTTAACTAGTTAACAGTGTTTTTTAACTGATAACTAGTTAACATGGTTTTTGACTGATAATTAGTTAACATCATTTTTTGTTTAATAACTTGTTAACAGATTTTTACCTGATAACTAGTTAACAAATAATTATATAATCAAAATTTTAATGAGATTTTTTGTTAACAAGTTATCTAACTAGTTATCTTTACTTAAGTAACTAGTTAACAGTTTTAGGTAATTGATCCGCCCAGTTGGACCGGTGGATCAATACTGTGGTTCTTTGGAGGTTTAGGAGATGAATCCGTCTTCGGAGTGTCTCGGCGGATGGTACCTTGCAGGGCGGACGTGCAAGGGGTTAGTATATGTAAGATGGCAAGTATGTGGATAATGTAGGGAGAATGGGTTACAGAGAAGTACCGGGCGAGAGCCCTTTTGTGTGGGCGGAACCGATAGCCTTTAGCGTACAGCGCGAAAGCTTGTAGTATCAGGCGTATGGTCCCAGGTCTGTCCCCTCTTCTGAATGGGGGACCCTGTTATTTATAGGTCTCATTGGTCTGGCAGGGTCCACGTGTCCTGCTCTGAGTGGGCCGCAGCGAGTCACCATCAACAGTAATGGGCGGTGGCCTCCTGTAGATATGACAGGTGATCCTTTGGCTGAGGCGGACAGAGGACCGCCCTAGAGTGACGGACCGCCCTGACCATGTTCGAGGGCGGATTCAACTCGGGCCCATCAATTGCCCCCAGTATGGTCTTGAGGCCGTAAGAGGCTCGAGGGTATACTATGGAACTGCTTCGAACGCCTTGGAGTGATGGACCGTCCTCATCATGTGCGGGGGCGGATACAACTCAAGGGCCCATCAATTGACTCAAGGGCCCATCAATTGCCCCCAGTATGGTCTCGAGGCCGTAAGAGGCTCGAGGCGATATTATGGAACTGCTTCGAACGCCTTGGAGTGAAGGACCGCCCTGGCCATGGGGGGGCGAGTTCTAATTTGTTGTCGATGCTGTTACCGGTGACCGAAACGGGTGGAGCTCTTCTTTTGAGGTGAACCTGCACGCGCCTGACCCTTTTTGCACGCTTTCTTTCCGTTGCAGGCTACTAGCCTATTCGCCCACCGCCTAGGGGACACGTGGCTCGATTTTATTTGGCGACGTTTCGCTTACCCACGTCACCAGTATAAATAGAGGTTCTCCCCTCTTCCTTTCGGCACCTCAGCTTGTCAACTAAATTCTTGAGAGCGTCCGCCCTTCCTTACCAATTTTCTTGAGCTTGTCCGCCTTGTCCGCCTTATCCTTACAACTCTTTGCCCTTATCCGCCGTCTTCCAAAAACATTTACCGAAGATGCCTTCTGATTCTGAGTCGTCTTCCTCCGCCGAAGCAAGTAGGTTTCTTTGAAAATTCTTGCATTCAATTTTATCCGCCCATTTGTTTTTTTCCTTTCGCATTTTTGCTTGCATTGCGTGCCTCGCCCTTTCTATTTCCTTCTTTGGCGTGTGAGATGTCGTCTAGTGGGTCGTCATCGTCCTTAGATTATGACCATTTAGAGAGTCTGTTGAGGGGCACGCGGGGACGACGGCGGTCTACCGCGCGCCCTGCTCGAGAGGCGAGGACGAAAACTGCTCCTGTATCTGCCCGCCCTTTGGCGTTCATTCCTCCTCCTCTTCTGATTTGCGCCCCTTATCCTTCTGTTGTAGGAGGCTATGGTGAAGGGAGGAGAGGATCAGGGGCGGATTCGTCCGCCGAAACGTCTACGCCGTCAGCCCCCTCCGTGCAACCGAGTCCTCCTCTGACTCCTGAGCCTTCTAAGGAAGAAAAAGTCGATGACGAGGGATCAGACGCCGCAGATCCCAAACAGAAAGGGCAGATGCCCTATCCGGAGGACTCCGACATCATCTTTAATCCGTACGCGGACTTCACCGCCGAGTACGTGTTTTCGGAGGATGACGAAACGCTGCCTACTCCGTCGGCGGAGCAGCTCCGCCGGCAGGCAGAGGCCAGGTTCCAAGGACCCAACTCAAATGTCTGTCGGCGGTTCGCCTCGTGGCAGGTCGGGTTCACCAAGGAGGCCTGGGGTTTTGAGCTGCAGACCGAAGCCGTGGACAAGTACGGCTACAAGGTCTTGTCCTGGGAGCAGATGTGGGATGGTGCGCCCGCGGACTGTCCGAGAGGTGTATGGGCCGGGGTACTTCCCCTACGTCAAGACGAGCGCCCTGCGAGAATGTTGAATGAGTGCGACATGCCTCAGCGTTTCTTATACGCCGCCCCCGCTCGAGTCTGCTCAATCGGAAACTGTCCACCTGGATGGGTGGGAGTGTGGGTTGAGGCGCTTAGGTACGGCCTCCGCTTCCCCTTGGATTCCTGGGAGGTGGATGTTCTGGATCTTCTGGGAGCGTCCTTGGGAGCGCTCCAACCTCATGCTTGGGCAGTCATGACCGCATTCAAGGTGTCATGCATCAAAAGGCATGTTGCACCAAGCGCCAGAGTGTTCCGCCAGCTTTACTCCGCCAAAATTGGGCAGAATGGCATTACGTTCTCAAAGAGGAGAGCGTATTCTGGGAGCGGAGTCTACGGCATCATCAAGGCGTCCTATGTGTGGTTTCACAGCTTCTTTTTTATGAGAGCTGAATCGCCGGAGGATGCCTCCTGGGCGGAGCGCCTTCGACCTACTTGGTCGTATGGCGCAATCGAAGAGTTCAACCGACTTCACCGTCTTCAAGGGAATGACGCCAGCATTGTAGACTGGGCGAATACCTGGAACTACAACCTGAAGAAGCGGGGCCTAAACGCCTTGAAGCACTGGCTAGATGGCGGTGGTGAGCAGACAACAACTGAGGGCGATGCGTCTATTGTAGTGCGCCGCTATTTTACATGTTGATTGTGATGCTGGTGCTTAACCTTGTTTCCTTGTCTTGCTGTTTTTGCAGAGAGTTCCATCTTCGCTGCGTTGTTGAACGCCAAGACCCGGAGAGCGGTTGGCCACACTCAGCCTCAACCCGAAGGTTCGGGAGCTGAGCAACATCAGCAACGGAAGGACGCGGACCAGACGCGCCCTGACCAAGAGAAGGCGGATAAGGAACGCCGCGAGAAGAAACGGTCTCAGCAGAGTCCTCCGGCACAGAACTTGGAGCGTACAAAGCGCCGAAAGTCGATCATGAGGAAGGACTCTGGGAAGGCGAAAGCCAGTGGCAGGACTCGGTTGGAGACCCCGTCAGGGGAGTTCAGCGCCGCCCGTCTCCCTATCATGCAGCCGACACTTAGCGGCAGCGAGGTTCTTACTCAGGCCGCCCTTCAACTGGCGGCCGACTGGGATATCGACCACCCTCGTACCGAGGACGGGGTTCGCCGCTTGGCGATGGAGCAGATGGCGATTGGGGCCAGGGTAAGCTCAAATTTCAGTCAGAAGACTGGCGCTGCGTACTCGTCGACCACGTTCCGTTTCACAATCTGATCCGCCTGGATTTTGCTCTGTTGCAGCTCTTAGGTACCGCTGGGGCCTTGCTGTCAGCCGATCAGGCGCACAGGGCAGAGCGGCCTCAAAGTGTTGATGAGATGGAGGCCGAGTTGAGGGAGGCCCGGGCCGCCTCTCAACAATGGAAGGCCAAATACTCCAAGGCCAAAAAGGAAATGGAAGAGGAGGCGGCCCAGCTTCTGGTAACTACCTCTTATGAATTGGACTTGCTCCGTGTTGCGCACGCTAACCAAGCTACTGAACACATGTTGGACTTACAGGCGGAGCAGGAGAAACGATACAAGGCGGAGAATGCCTTAACGGAGGCGGAAGCTGATATGGACGCCTTGAAAGAGAAAGTGGTCCTCTTGGAGGCCGACAAGGTAGTCATGGCCGAGGACCTGGAGGCCAAAATGAAAGACGTGGAAAGCCGCGACCATGCCTTGAAAGAAGCGGAGGAGACCCTTCAGGCGCTGAAGGCGGATGTGGAGAAGGCCGTCGCCGAGAAAACTGCGGAGGAGCTGGGCGATCGGGTGCAAGGCGCTTTGGACAACACCCTTGCTGCTGTACGCCACGAACTCCGACGAGGGAACGTGAACTGTTCCTGGAATCAGGAGCAGATGTTCCGTTCGGCGTCTCGGCGGCTGATGGCGCAGGAGTTTAAAGAAGAATCGGCTGACTCCCAAGTGATTCCTTCGGACCGCCGCAAGGAGCTGTTGTCTGAGGCCTTCTCTGAGGTGAGCCTTCGCCACAAGGAGCTGAGGAAGAAAGCTCGTGCTGAGAGGTCGCGGGCGGACAAGGCAGGGTCGTCGAGCGGGCATTCGTAGTGGTCGCTTCCTTGTATATTTTGTATCCAGACTCAGTAAACCGGAATGATTTTGACTGATTGAAATGACAATGCCAACCCTTTCTTATGTCGACTGCTTTGTTTCTTTGTTAAGTTAGATTCCCCCTGAGGAATCGGCCCTGGGTATCAGGGATGGGTTCCGCCCTGGGGAGTCCGAACTCAAAGGAAAGTTGGGTTCCGCCTTGGGGAATCCGAACGAAGATGCGTTCGGATCTCGTCTTGGGGAATCCGAACTCGGGGGAATGTTGGGTTCCGCCTTGGGGAACCCGAACGAAGGTGTGTTCGGATTCCGCCCTGGGGAATCTGAACTCGGAGGAAATGTTGGGTTCCGCCCTGGGGAACCCAAACGATGATGAATTGGTTTCCGCCCTGGGGAATCCGTATTCGAAGAGGCATGTTGGGTTCCACCTTGGGGAACCCGAACTTGGCACAGGGGTTAAGTTCCTCCCAGGGGAACTTGAACCCGGCCATGCTTGTAGTAGGACTTGTCCATTGATATACATAATATCATATATATATATATATATATATATATATATCTTTAGTGCACTTGTCTTCCTTTCCCTACATACACGCCCTTAGTAGGCCGTTTTCAAAACTTGCACAAAATTCAAAAGTTTAAGAAACGGACGTAAAGCGGCAGAGTAAGCTAGACCTCGTCTTCATTGGCACTGTACTTCCGCAAGTGCATGGCGTTCCATGTCTTGTGTATGGGTTCGCCGGTAGGGTGTTCGAGTTTAAAGGTGCTTGGACCGATCACTTCACGGACCTTGTATGGCCCTTCCCAATTGGCGTTTAGTTTGCCCTGTTGGGGGACCGGCCGAAAAACCTTTCGAACTACCCAGTCACCTTCTTCCAGGTGATGAGGGCGAAGATGAGCGTTGTATCGCCTAGCCAATTGTTCCTTTTCAGCTACCAGGCGGATAGCTGCATCCTCCCTTCGCTCTTCTAACATGTCCAGATTATGATGTAAGCCTGCATCATTGCTGGCGTTGTTGAAATGCTGAATCCTAAGGCTAGGCAGATTAACCTCCACGGGTAGGACTGCTTCGGTTCCATATACCAGGGTGTAAGGGGTTTCATCTGTGGCTGTTTTGTACGAAGTCCTATGCGCCCATAGGATGTTGGGCAACTCATCGACCCATTTTCCCTTCGCCGCAGCCACTCTCTTCTTCAATCCTTGCAAGATGAGCTTATTGATGGCTTCCGCCTGCCCGTTCGCCTGGGGATATGCCACCGACGCCAAACGAACCATAATTTTGAACTCTTCACAAAAGTCAAGGAACGCCGTGCAATCAAACTGAGTGTCGTGATCGCAGACAAATCCTAGAGGAAGGCTGAAGCGAGTGATGATGTTTTTCAACACGAACTTCTGCACCTGATATGCCGTGATGGAGGCGAGAGCTTCGGCTTCAACCCACTTGGTGAAGTAATCCACCGCCACGATGATATACTTTCTCTTGCCCACCGCTTCTGGGAACGGTCCTAGCAAATCCATCCCCCAGAAGGCGAACGGCCATGGCGAGACTGTCGGCTGGAGAGCGGTGGAGGGCAGGTGGTGCGTGTTAGCGAATAGCTGACACTTGTGGCATCGTTTGACCAGCTCTTCTGAGTCTCGGCGGATTGTTGGCCAATAGTACCCCTGCAATAATACATTCTTTTCCAGGCTATTGGCGCCTATATGCATCCCGCATACGCCTTGGTGGATTTCTCTCAAAGTGAAAGAAGCCTCCTCATTACTTAAGCATCGCAAGTATGGCCCTGCCGAGGATTTACGATACATTTCGCCGTCCAGCAAAACACACCTTGCCGCTCGTCTACGAATCTTGGTAGCCAGTGCTCGGTCCGCCGGGAGGGCGTCCGTTTCAATAAAAGTCCGTACTGGCGCACGCCAATCCGTGAGTGGCGCTGTGGGTGGTGTTACACCTGTCTGGGCATCGACGGCCATACATTCACCCTCTTCTCTTTCTTTCTCTATGGTGATCATCATGTCCTCTTCGAAATTGAGAGCAGTGGCGAGCTTGGAGAGAGCGTCAGCGTGGGCGTTGTCTTCCCTTGCCACCTGATGGATCTCCGTTGTTTCAAAACCCTTGAGGGCGATCTTGGCTTGATCGTTGTACGGGGCCAGAGTTTCCTCCCGGACCTCGTACACCCCGCTGAGCTGGTTGACCACAATGGCGGAGTCGGAGAAAACCTTGAGATGGGATACTCCCATGGTTTTGGCCATTCTGAGCCCCGCAATGAGCGCCCCGTACTCCGCCGCGTTGTTGGTTCGTGACCTGTTGAAACGGAGGGCTATTTCGTGTAGGACTCCCTGGGGGCTTTTTAACACTATACCCGCTCCCGCTCCGCTCTTGCTCGATGCCCCATCCACGTAGAGCTCCCAGTAATCATCCGGGCGTCCTTCCGCTCGGACACATCCTTCGACCACAAAATCAGCCAGAGCCTGTGCTTTGATGGCTGTCCGTGGTTGGAAGTGTACGTCATATTCGCTGAGCTCGACCGCCCATTTGGACATGCGCCCTGCCACTCCCATGGACCTGAGAGCTGCTTTGAGCGGTAAGTTCGTCACAACGTGAATTGTGTGAGCATGGAAGTACGGGCGCAGCTTCCTGGAGGCGACAATCACCGCGTAGGCTGACTTCTCCAATGGAGAATACCTGGTTTCGGCATCTACTAACGATTTGCTCGTGTAGAAGACCGGGCGTTCTTCCTTGTCCATTCGCTTCACGAGAACTGAGCTGACAGCTGTAGCCGCGATGGCGACGTACAGGTATAGCTCATCTCCGGGAATTGGGGCTGCTAGCGTCGACGGAGTGGTGAGGAAGGCTTTGAGTTCCTCAAATGCCTTAGAACACTCTTCCGTCCATGAGAACTTGGCCGCCGCCTTCAGAATGGCAAAGAATGGCGCCTGCCGCTCGGCGGACTTCGGGATGAATCTGTTCATTGCAGCTAACCGCCCCGTCAATGTTTTGACATCTCTGACCGTCTTGGGGGGGGTGTCTGCATGATAGCTTCTATCTTTTTGGGGTTCGCCTCGATTCCTCGCCTGGTGATCATGAATCCCAAAAACTTCCCTGAGGAGGCGCCGAAGACGCACTTCTTTGGATTCAAGCGAAGTTGGAACGCCTTCAAGGTGTCGAAGGTTTTCCGAAGGTCTCCCAGGTGGTCATCACCCGCCTTGGTCTTAACCAGCAGGTCATCTACGTATGCTTCCATGTGGTGACCCAGCTGATCTTGAAAAACTCTGTCAATCATCCTTTGGTACGTCGCTCCGGCGTTTTTGAGGCCAAACGGCATCACATTGTAGCAGTAATTGCCGAAGGGCGTCGAGAATGACGTTTTTTCTTGATCCGCCTTTGCCAGAGGGATCTGGTGGTACCCCGAGAACATGTCTAAGAAAGACAACGTCTCATGGTTTGCTGTGGCGTCCACCAGTTGGTCGATATTGGGCAACGGATATGGGTCCTTGGGACAGGCGTCGTTGAGGTTGGTAAAATCTATGCACATCCGCCAGCTTCCATCCGCCTTGCCCACCATCACTACATTCGACAGCCACGTCGGGTACTGGACTTCCCTGATGAAACCTGCTTCCAACAGTTTCGTGATTTCCTCTTGGACAGCCTGTTTTCTTGTCCAATTTACCGTCTGCTTCTTTTGTGATACGGGACGGGCGTCTGCTCTCACAGCTAGGTGGTGCTGCATGATCGCGGGGTCCAGCCCAGGCATATCCTGGGGTTTCCACGCGAACAAGTCAGCATATTCTCTCAGCAGTGCCACTGTGCGATCTCGGTCTGGGACCGGCATATGAGCGGACAGCCGTATCACCCTCTCAGGATCGCCAGGATACAGTGGGACTTCCGTATCCGCCTCTGCAGATTCTGGGCGGACATGCGCGTCGTCTCTAGTATCTACTGAAAAACATGCTCTTCTTTCTTGAGAGCCACCCTGTAGCATTTTCGTGCCAATGGAGTGTTTCCCCATGCTACTCCGATTCCTCTTGCAGTAGGGAACTTCATGACTTGATGGACTGTGGAGGAAACTGCCTCGAAAGCGGCCAAACTGGGCCGCCCCATTATCATGTTATACGCCGAATTGCAATTGGTGACGTAAAATTTTATGTGCTTTGTTTCCTGGTGATCGTCGTCCCCCAATGTGATGGGTAAGGTGATCACGCCCAGCACATGTACGTCATTTCCCGCGAAGCCAGTCAGCATGATCTTAGAACGCTTGAGTAGGGCGGGGTCTAACCCCATTCTGCTGAAAGCATCGGCTGAGAGTATATCAGCCGAACTGCCCTCGTCCACTAGCACCCGCTCTACCAGAGTGTCTTCAACGATGACACGGATCACCATCGCTTGGGTGCTGGGACTTCTCCCGCGCAAATCTGCCGATGTGAACGTCAATGGCGGCTCCCTATCCGACTGTCTGACCATGGAACATTCACCAACGACTCTTATGTTCTGGGGCGTATCCTCCTCTCCTCCCAAAATCATGCTGCATGTTTTCTTGTATCTGGGCTTTCCGCCCTCCTTTTGGGTATCCGGACTTTCCTCATCCGTTATTCTGTCGAAGACGCTCGCCTTTCTGGGGGCGTGTGTCTACCCGCCTTCGGAGGGGGTGTCTCTAACCTTTCCCTTTCTCTTCGCCTTGGCGATTCTGAGCGTTCCCGCTCTTTTCTCCTTCGGTTACTTATGATGAATTCCTTGAGGTCACCATTCTTTATGGCTCGCTCAATCTCACTGCGGAGCTCCCGGCAGTCCTCCGTGTCGTGCCCCTTCTGCCCATGAAACTCGCAATACTCATTTGAGTTCCCTCTTTTTACTGCCGCTTTGGGTAACGGGGCCGGCCACCGCAATCCTCCTTTCTTTTCTTGGAGGACGTACATGAGCTTTCGTCTTGACTCCGACAGGGGGGTGTACCTTTCTTCCGATCTTCCCTCTCCGTGAGGGCGGTTGTCTCTTCTGTTGTCAGGGCGTTTCTCTTTTCGCCCCTGGTATCCTTTATCACTGTTCGGATCGCTTGAGCGCCCGTACCCGCCCTGTATCATGGCGACATTCTCTTCCACTTCAGCACACTGGAGGATACATGTCTCCAACTCGGTGTGGGTTTTTGGCTTTTTTCGGACCAAGTCCTTCACCAGCTCGGTGCTAAGCGTGGTGGTTTGGATGTGGTGGAGCACAATGTCCAGTGCGAGGTTGGGCACCGCCGCGACCGCCTTGGCCCACTTCTCATAGTACTGCCGAAGAGTCTCTGATCGGTTCTGTCTCAAGTTCCAGAAAGCGGACAAGTTGCGCCCCGCCTCTTTTTGGTTTGAGAACTTGTGGAGGAAGAGTTGGCAGAAATCTCCCAATTCTTTATGATTCCTTCTGCCAAACCTCCATACCAGGTTAGTGCAGCTCCAGTTAACGTTCCAGGGAACGTACGGCAGTAGGTGGCGTCCGGGGCCGTGAACATCTGCATGGCAATGGTGAATGTTAACAGATGTTGGTCGGGATCCCCAGTTCCGTCGTACGCTTTGATTGCTGGTGGCACGAATCCTTGTGGGGGAGGGAAGCTGAGGAGACTCTTGTCCAGAGGCTGCCTCATGGCGAGTTGTCTTGGGCCTGACTGGTGGCGAGGGAGGAACAGTCGGTACATTTCGTCCGAGTCCGCCATGCCGGTTGCCAGTCCGCCGGATGAGCCCTCGGTGTGGACCTCCGGGGGTCGCCTTGGCCACCAGGAACTTCATCATCACTGCCATTTCAGCGTTCTGTTTTTGTAGATCGGCTACCTGCGCCGCTAGGTCCCCCGCAGCGGGATCGGTCGCCACTCTATCTTCTAACGGAGGGGGGATGTGGGATTCCCCCTCGTTCAATCCGAGTCCCAGGGGGCGGATTTGACGAAGTGTGTCTATGTAAGGGCGAGGGTCTCGGGGGACACCCGCCGATATTACTTGTTTAGCCGGGGTGACGAGTGTTCCCGCGGGGGTTCCACTCGTGGGGTTTTCCTCCAAATTTTGCATGCTGTTTGTCTTTTGAGAATGAGACGTTTTAGCGATCCCCTATCTGGCGCGCCAATTGATCCTCCCAGTTGGACCGGTGGATCAATACTGTGGTTCTTTGGAGGTTTAGGAGATGAATCCGTCCTCGGAGTGTCTCGGCGGATGGTACCTTGCAGGGCGGACGTGCAAGGGGTTAGTATATGTAAGATGGCAAGTATGTGGATAATGTAGGGAGAATGGGTTACAGAGAAGTACCGGGCGAGAGCCCTTTTGTGTGGGCGGAACCGATAGCCTTTAGCGTACAGCGCGAAAGCTTGTAGTATCAGGCGTATGGTCCCAGGTCTGTCCCCTCTTCTGAATGGGGGACCCTGTTATTTATAGGTCCCATTGGTCTGGCAGGGTCCACGTGTCCTGCTCTGAGTGGGCCGCAGCGAGTCACCATCAACAGTAATGGGCGGTGGCCTCCTGTAGATATGACAGGTGATCCTTTGGCTGAGGCGGACAGAGGACCGCCCTAGAGTGACGGACCGCCCTGACCATGTTCGAGGGCGGATTCAACTCGGGCCCATCAGTAATAACTTGTTATCAATATTAGTTAACAGGTTCTTATGATGTTAACTAGTTATTTTATTAGTAACTAGTTAACAAATTTTTTAATTGATAATAGTTATTTTGGTTAACTACTAGTTAACCAACCGAGTTAACTAGCTATCAAGTTGTTAACTAGTTAACTTTTCAAGTCGTTAACTAGTTAACAAATTTTTTACTTGATAATAGTTATTTTTGTTAACTAGTTATCAAGTTGTTAACTAGTTAACCAACCGAGTTAACTAGTTAACTTATCAAGCTAACTATAAATCATGAGTCATGAGTCGGCAAAAGCCCCAACAAGAAATGGCAAAAAACGCCTACTACAACACTACCAAAAGTAACAGTGTTTTTTAACTGATAACAAGTTAACACGATTTTTACCTGATAACTAGTTAACATCATTTTTTGTTTGATAACTAGTTAACATCATGATTTAGATAACTAGTTAACAAAAAGTTTAGTTGGTAACTAATTATCAAAATTAGTTAACTAATTAACACATGTTTTCTGTTAACTAGTTAACAGTGTTTTTTTAACTGATAACTAGTTAACATGGTTTTTAACTGATAACTAGTTAACAACGTTTTTTGTTTGATAACTTGTTACCAAATTTTAACCTGATAACTAGTTAACAATGTTTTTTTATTGATAACTAGTTAACATGATTTTGAAACTGATAACTAGTTAACAATGTTTTTATTGATAATTAGATAACACCTTTTTTAAAATTAGTTAACTAGATAACACATTTTTAAAAATTAGTTAACTAGTTAACACCTTTTTTGTTGTTAACTAGTTAACAATGTTATCAAGTTGTTAACTAGTTAACAATCCGAGTTAACTAGTTATCACGATTCACCGTCGGCCACCATGGCGGCAGTCATACACGACGTGTACCCCATTTTGAGTTGTTTCGATTTAAATCATGGTTGAGTCGATGGTTTTAATTTTGTTCGGTTTGGTTTTGGGTTAACCACCACCCACTTAACAAAATAAAATAGCCTTTACAAAAAAACAAAAAAAAAGGACAGGATAATTAAAATCAAATTAACCCAGCCACCTCACCCACTCACCCACTCAACCCGGACCGACCACCCATCCCACCCAAACCACCCGACCCAACCCCCTTATCCTCTTCTTCGTTCCTCTGTACAGACCCCACCGCCGATCAACGTCGCCAGCCGCCGCATCCCAGCCAACCCACCGCCGACCCCTCTCTCCAACTCCCGTCGCCGACCCCTCTCTCCAACTCCCGCCGCCGACCCCTCTCTCCAACTCCCGCCGCCGACCCCTCTCTCCAACTCCCGCCGCCGACCTCTCTCTCCGACTTCCCAGCCGATTCAAATCCTCCCTTCGTCGTCCCCAATCTCGACTCCAGCCACCGCCGTTCCGCCGCCACTGCCAAACGACACCCGCTGTCCGACCTACTCCGGCGAGTGTTTCCTCCCCCTTTTTCGTCCGGTTCGAGTCTGGCCGGAGCTCCGCCGGCATCCCCCCCTCTGATTCCGTCCATTGCTGTCATCGTCCTTTGTTCCGGTCGCCAAACATCGTCGGCATCCCTTCCTTCCGACGGCCACGAAGCTCAGCGTCCCCTTCTCTATTTCCAGTGTTCCGATCAACGTCGTCGGCCAAGCTCTTCTTCTCTCGTTGGAGCGGCGGCCGATTCATTAGATTAGGGATTTTTTTTTTTGTAAATCTCGTTGAAGCGGCGGATTCATTAGATTAGGGGTTTTTTTTAATTCTGGATATACCCCTCCTGTCAAATGGTTGGAAATGGTCCAACCAAAATTGGTTGGGTCCGGATCTTTTGCCTTTAAGTGTTAACTCCAGTCACCGAATTTTTTTTAGGTTTTTTGTGTATGGTTATTTAAAAAAGGGATAATAGGCCGAGAGGCCCCTGTACTATTGAAAGATAACAAACAGGCCCCCCTACTATGAAATGCGCCAAACAAACCCCTGTACTTAAAACATATAACAAACAAGCCCTCCCGTTAGAAATAAACCAAACGGCGTTACCATGGTGCTGACATGTCTGACACGTCATAGACACGTAAGTTATTGGAGTGTACACATCCCCCTATTGGCTGATGTGTACACTCCAATAACTTACGTGTATATGATGTGTCAGACATGTCAGCACCATGGTAACGCCGTTTGGTTTATTTCTAACTGGAGGGCTTGTTTGTTATATGTTTTAAGTATAGGGGTTTGTTTGGCGCATTTCATAGTAGGGGGCCTGTTTGTTATCTTTCAATAGTACAGGGGCCTCCCGGCCTATTATCCCTTTAAAAAATTTAAAACAAAGTCGTCTAAATCCTTGACGATTTTTGTCAAACACAACTGATCCAAAAAATCTACATTACCTTCGGTGATTTAATTTACAGTCTGACAACAGCAGAGAAATCGTCCAATGGTAATGGCGATTTATGACTAGGTGGAGCTAGCTGGAGTTGGGCGTGCGGGGAATCTCATGAGGCATGTATATCGCTAATATGTTTAGCGATAATGCAAAGATCACATGTCAGTTTGGGGATTTAAGTGAGTTAGACTAAGTGAGTTTGTTAGGATTAATGGGCTTAAAAAGAGGAATATTTCAACAACTCTACAATGTGTAGTTGTGTTGGATATACAAAACTTATTCTTTTAGAGTATATTTGGGGTTAATCTTTCAGTAAGAACAGTTAACAATACAGTTAAGTGAGTTTTCTTCTTTGATTCTACATTGTGGTATCAGATCGGATGAAGAAAAAATACACGAGATTTTGTGAGATTGTGAGATAAACAGGAGAGTGAGAATTTAAACACGTGAGAGACGGAGATAGTGACCATTGTGTCAACAATGGGGGAATCGAGTTGTTTTTCACGGGTGTGCATACCAAAATTTGATGGTGATTATGATCGCTGGAGTTTGCTGATGAAAAATCTTCTATAATCAAAAGAATATTGGGGAGTTGTTAGTGGGGGAATCGGCCGGTTTCTTCCAAAGTTCGCGCGGTTTGCGGCAAGGCGATCCCATCTCTCCGTTTCTTTTCATCATGATCATGGAGATTTTGTCAAAGATCATTACCAAGTTGCAACATGATGGTTTGTTTAATGGTTTCTGCATTAATGAGGAGAACTCATCGGGGGAGGTTAGTCATATTCTTTATGCAGATGATGCCATCATTTTCTGCGAGGCTAACGAGGATCAAGTGCATTATTTATTAGCGGCTTTGATTTGTTTTGAGAGTATCACAGGATTGAAAGTAAACGTGCATAAGTCGTCGATGTTCGTTATTGGTGAGGTGCCGAATGCTGTTGACTTGGCTAATTCTTTCGGGTGCTCTTTGGATGTGCTACCCTCTTTATATCTCGGGCTTCCGCTTGGAACAAAGGCCAAAGCTTCGGTGATTTGGGACCCCGTTTTAAGTTGCATTCAGAAGAGACTCGCTTCGTGGAAGGCGCGTTTCCTTTCCTTTGGTGCTCGTATGGTGTTAATTAAAAGTGTGCTGACAAATCTACCAATTTATTACATGTCAATTTTAAGAGCTCCGACGTCAGTGATCACGAGAATTGAAAGACTTCAAAACAACTTCCTTTGGGAAGGTTCAGAGGATAGAAGGAGAATGCATTTGGTTAACTGGGATTTGGTTAAAACTCCTATTAGAAGAGGAGGACTCGGTATTCTGGACTTGAACTCCTTGAATAGGGCCCTTCTTGCTAAGTGGATTTGGCGTTTCGCCATTGAAAAGGAGGCGTGGTGGAGGTCGTTGATGGTTGCTAAGTGCGGCCTTGGTAATTCAGAAATGCAGCCTAATTGGAATCTTAACTCGGCTGGCAGTTCGTTGTGGAGATGGATTGTTAAGGAGTCTCCGTTATTTTGGGTCTATGGCTCTGTCGAACCGGGAGGGGGTTGGGTTTCTTTTTGGGATGACATTTGGGTTGGGGGTGAGAGTCTGCTGTCTCGTTTTCCTAGGGTGGCCGCTGCTTCTGTTTCACATTGGTTCTTTTTGTTTCAGTTTACTCCTTCATGTGACAGGTTAGAATGGGAGGTTCCAGTTCGTTTTAGCCTTCGAGGAGGGGCTCAGGAGGAGTTGGTTCAGCTAATTCAGTTTCTGTCAAGACTTCCTCAAGGCGTTGTTTCGGCGGGGCCACCCGGGGTCGTTTGGCCCTTGACAAGCAGCGGGAGTTTCTCGGTTCAATCGTTGAATACTAAGCTGCGGGATGAGAAGTTTCAAGGGTTGATCGACTTTCCGCATAAACAGGTTTGGGAGAGGTGTGCTCCTACTAAAGTGCAGTGTTTTTTGTGGCAATCCTTTCATGGCAGAATTGCTACGATTGACGTTCTCCAAGCTAGAGGTATGCAACTCCCCAACAGATGTTGTTTATGTTGTTGCAACGAAGAGTCGGCCGATCATTTGTTTCTACATTGCTCTTTCTCCCGCTCGGTTTGGTGGCTGATTAGTTCCAGACTTTCCATCACGGGGCCGCTACCGACAACGGTTGGGGAGTTTATCTCCGGATGGAAAGGGATGAACTGTCGTGCCCCATTCGAACCGTGCCACCAGGTTTTGTTGCACAGCTTTTTGTGGCACATATGGCTGGAACGAAATGCAAGAACGTTTCGTGATTCGAGTGCTGGAGTTGCCCGTGTGGCGTGGAAGATCTTCTTCTCGTCATGTCGTTGGTTGAGAGCTTTCGACGTTATCTCGCAACAAGTTTTTCAGGGGTGGGTTAGTTCCAATTTCGCTAGGATGGTCCCCTAATTGAGGCGGTGGTGGGTTTGTTTGAGTTCTGTTTTGCTGTAGTCTTCTGATTTGTTTTGGCTGTTTTGATTGTGCTTGTAAGCTGTTGTTGGTGCTTCTTTTGGGTCAGCATTTTGGGTGAACGGGGTGGTCTTGTTTGAGAAACCCTGTTTACACTTGAACAAACAAGATCCTGGATGAACTTAAGCTGAAAGATCTAACGGCTAAAAATTACTTGTTTAGTTCGATCGACAATACACTATTGAAGACAATAACATAGAAGGCTATAAATTAAAAACTATGGGATTCAGTGAAAACTAGATATCAAGGAAATGCTCGGTGCAACGAGCTCACTTACAATCGTTGAGAAGAGATTTTGAACTTTTTGAAATGAAGCCCAGTGAGACTGTGACAAAATATTTTGGCAGAGTGATGTTGGTGGCAAATGCGATGAGTCATTACGAGTGTAGAGTAAATCACTGACATAGAGACTTACGATGAGAATCTTAGAACCTTGTTGTTTGACGAACAAGTATGCTCATTAGACACCTTTATGATCAATTTTGTAATCATATAAAGCTTGTTCAACTTGTACACCTTGCTTTCTTCCCCCAACCACAAAGCCTAGCTAGTGTGGTACTATACATATAATCGAGCTCTCATGCAGAAAGCACTCTTCACATTAGTTGATACACTTCAATCTTAATGTGAAGCTATGCAACACCATTCGAATTGTATCCCATCAGGCGACAAGAGAAACACTCAGTATGTCAATTCGTTAAATGAAACTAACTTACGAGCAGATTAAAAGTGTCCTATGAGCATACTTGTTCGTTAACAATAATTCTAGCTTTCATCGAAGTCTCTATGTTGATGATTTACTCTACACTGGTAATGACTCGTCTATGTTTGAAGATTTCAAGCGATCTATGCAAACTGAGTTTCATATGACTGATCTAGGGAGGATGAAATATCAACAAGGTCACAATTAAACTGCCAGTGAATCCAGGCTTACATGGAAGAAGTAAGCATGTCGATGTTAGATTCCATTTTCTCAGAGATCTTGTGAAGGATGGACTTGTGCAGCTAAAATTCTGTAGGAGTGAAGATCAAGTAGCTGATATTATGACCAAGACTGTGAAACTGGACATTTCCCCTTTCATTGTCAGACAAACTTGGTTTGGATGTTATTTCTGGGCACAAAGATGCTAACTAATATGTCGAGTATGGTTTGGGATTCGATTTAGTTAATGGTCAAATAGTTACTGCAAAATAAGCTGTTAGATTCGTTTGTCTTAATGACCGATTACGATACACCATGAGTGTTCATGGAGGAAATTTAGTAAATTGGTCTAGGTGGTTGTAAAAGTATTGCTGTTGTGGTTTGGTTTGCAGAGTCAAGCATACTTAGATTAAGTCAATTTGTTAAATTATTGGGCTTAAAAAATGAGGAATATCTCAACAAGTTGTGTTGGATATGCAAAATTGATCAGTCTTTTAAAGTTGTATTTGGGACTTGCTGAGTCATGCATAAACACAAAATAAAAACTGCAATTATCCTTAATATTCTTCCCTTTATTATTTTTATATATAATTATTTTTATAAAACAGAAAAAACACATATCCTAATTGAGTACTTTATAAGAAAATGTGTCGACCCATCTTCAGAAAGAAAGAGGAGCAAATAAACACGTAAATCATAAATATGCATTGCAAAACATAGGGGAAGAAATTTCAGCTTGTATGGCCACCTCAGATAGAGCTCTCAGCCGAACATGATTTTGAAACCAAGACCGTGATCGCCTGTTGCGGAGCTCTCATCTGCCTTCCGAACATGATTTTGTAACCAAGACCATGATCACCTGTTGCGGAGCTCTCATCTGCCTTTCCGAACATGATTTTGAAACCAAGACCATGATCGCCGGTTGCGGAGCTCTCATCTGCCTTTCCGAACATGATTTTGAAACCAAGACCGTGATCGCCTGTGGCGGAGCTCTCATCCGCCTTTCCGAACAAGATTTTGTAACCAAGACCGTGATCGCCTGTAGAGTTCTCAGCCTCTCCAAACAAGATTTTGTAACCAAGACCGTGATCGCCTGTCACGGAGCTCTCGGCCTTTCCAAAAAAAATTAAGCTTAGAAATCCTGGAATGAGAGTATGATCGCCTGTCGCGGAGCTCTCAGCAGTCTTTCCAAAAATAATGAAGCCTAGAAATGCTGGAATGATAATGTGATCGCCTGTCGCGGAGGTCTCAGCAGCCTTTGCAAAGAAACTAAAGCCTTGAAATCCTGGAATGATAATGTGATCGCATGTCGCGGAGCTCTCAGCAGCCTTTGCAAAGAAACTAAAGCCTTGAAATCCTGGAATGATAATGTGATCGCCTGTCGCGGAGCTCTCAGCAGCCTTTGCAAAGAAACTAAAGCCTTGAAATCCCGGAATGATAATGTGATCGCCTGTCGCGGAGCTCTCAACAGCCTTTGCAAAGAAACTAAAGCCTTGAAATCCTGGAATGATAATGTGATCGCCTGTTGCGGAGCTCTCAGCCGCCTTTGCAAAGAAACTAAAGCCTTGAAATCCCGGAATGATAATGTGATCGTCTGTCGCGGAGCTCTCAGCCGCCTTTGCAAAGAAACTAAAGCCTTGAAATCCCGGAATGATAATATGATCGTCTGTCGCGGAGCTCTCAGCCGCCTTTGCAAAGAAACTAAAGCCTTGAAATCCCGGAATGATAATGTGATCGCCTGTCGCGGAGCTCTCAGCCTTTCCAAAAAGGGGATGGAACGGAAGCATAGGTCCAAAAAGGGAATGCATCGGAATGATAGTGCGATCGCCTATCGCGGAGCTCTCAGCCTTTCCAAAAAGGGGATGGAACGGAAGCATAGGTCCAAAAAGGGAATGCATCGGAATGATAGTGCGATCGCCTATCGCAGAGCTCTCAGCCTCTCCAAAAAGGGGATGCATCGGAATGATAGTGCGATCGCCTATCACAGAGCTCTCAGCCTTTCCAAAAATATGATGTATCGGAGTGATAGCATGGTCGCCTATCGCAGAGCTTTCAGCCTTCTTGATAGGATTAGGAAAGAAGGCTGTGGATGATTTAGGTGTTTTCTTATGGAAGAAGGAGGGCAAAGAAACCCTGGGAGCAGTGAAAGAAGCAACTGAAGAAACCATGGAGGTAGTCATCTCTCAAGTTGTAGTAAAGATTGTATGAAGAAGAGAAGTGAAGACTCCCCATGTCCAAAATTCTCTATTTATAAATGGAAAAATTATATGAAGGCTGGTTACTAGTTTAACCGGTCTAACCGGTCAGGTCAATCCAAAATTTTAATGACATGGATTTTTTTATTAATTAAACTACCTAATTTATAAACATCACCCGCCACTTGGCACAATCCTTTCTTTTTTTTTCTTTGCCACGTGGCAGTGATTATCCATTGCGTGGATAGGTGCATTAGCTGTTAATTGGTGATTTTTGTATTTAAATGCAGCTTTTAATACTAGGATTATGATAAATGGACAGCTGGCACACCTTATTAAGGTATTTTTTATTATTTTATTATGAAGTTGCTAATATATTGAAATGCTTAATTGGTAATGTGGGCTGGTATTTTGGAGTATGGTTAGGTGGGGAGAAAATGGGAGTTTGTAGATAAGATTCACTAGCAATCTTATCTATAGATTCATTTTAGATCATATTCATTTTAGGATGTTAGATTCATTTTAGATCTAATGATTTAAATTAAAGGATAAAAATGTTATTTTATAATTTAATTTTGATTTTTTAAATTTAACAGTTGACTGTGGTGCTTTGGAGTTTATGGCGGGAACGTAATCAAAGAGTTTGGACCAGCACGACTTCAATGGCTAGGCGGGTGGTGAGGGTGGCAGCAGGGGCGGAACCAGGATTAGGAAATGCCCTGAGCCGAAATTGAACCATTTTTTCATAAATTTAAATATAATATGTACATATATTATTTACTTTTAGTATGCGATGTTATTTGTCATTAGATGTCCGATGTATTTGCTCTTAAGATTATTAGTGTTACTCTTGACCAAATGAAAATTAGAATGTGCCACCGACAAATTTTTTTATTACTTTGAATGATTTATTATCAAGTATTATATTTTTACTCCTTCGTAAGTCGAGATAAAATGGTATTGGGCTTACTCAACCATCTACACATGTTGAAGAAATATTAGTTCTAGAAAAGGGTATGGTTAATATGATCGAGTATATTAAATATATTAGGTTTTCTTAAAAAGAAAAATATTTTAAAATATATTTAGTTTTTAAGTTTGTATAACAACGAAATTAGCCGAATTAATACAACACTGAGTCGATCTTAAAATTTGCACTGAGCCGGATTCGAAACAATCACACATTTACACTTGGATTTAACACTCGAGACCGAAAATGGGGTGAGCCGGTGCTCAGCCCTGCTCCCCCTATCTCCGCCCCTGGTTGGCAGATGAGTCGTCCCTGACGAATTGGCGGCAAGCAAGGTTCCCCAAGCCAACCAAAGAGCATGGAAGCGATGTCTGTGTCTGTACTAAATGGCACCCACCACCCTTAGGCAGATTAAAGTGTAACACGGACACAGCTTTCTTCCACGATGCAGGGTGTATGGGGATGGATGCAGGGTGTGTGGGGATGAGTCTAGGTCAATGTAGGTAGCTCAATACCCAAAGCTTTCATGAAAGGTCGAGTTCGAGGAGAGTATTTTTTTATAGGGCACATGGTTGAATGTGTATATCATCACACAAATGGGTATTATTACTGTCCCAAACCAATGAGTATACTCACCTCAAACAAGACAAGTTATAGGTTAACCCAAACAACCAAATTTATACTATAATGAGGCCGCATAGTAAATTTAGAACAGGGACTCTGAAATACAAGGGACGATTCTATGTATTTTTGTCCCAAAAACTACCAAACTCATTATTTCATCCTGATTATCCTAACCATATATTACATTTTGAAACAAGAACCTCGTGCATGGTCCACTTATTTACGAGATATGTGCTAGATCGAGTTCAGTTTTTTATATTCCGAGACTAATAACTCAATGCCCTTGTCTATGTAGATGATATAATTTTCACATGCTCTAACTCGACAGTTACCCCATCACCTCCATCTTCGATTCTCCATTAAAGATCTCAGTGACCTCCACTACTTCCTCGGCATCAAAGTTCAAAGACCCAACTCCAGTCTTCATCTCTGCCAAGCTAAATTCGCTCGAGATCAACTGGACAACAGGTGCATGGAAACACATGCAAACCACTATCAACTCCTTCGACAACCACCTGACCTCCACAAGAGGATGGCTCGTTCCATGACCCCAACACTACACCGTCAACTAGTTGCA
Organism: Linum lewisii; assembly: GCA_034768395.1. NCBI lineage: Eukaryota > Viridiplantae > Streptophyta > Magnoliopsida > Malpighiales > Linaceae > Linum > Linum lewisii. The sequence continues at coordinate 74,404,964 of CM068297.1, read as the reverse complement.
CTACAAAAAAATTGATCTTTAGCTACTGTAAAATTATAATAGGTGAAAATACAGTAGCAAATAGTTGATATTTGATACGGCAATCACTATTTCACGTAGTAATGTACTGTATCAAATATTATTTGCGACACCGCTATTTGCAACATTTAAGTAAGTTACTCGCATTAATTACTCGTTACCGTATAAATTAAATATTGGGCTTAATGACTGGGCAGTTATTGGGCTTTTGGGCCTAGTGGCCCATTTCTAGTTTCCTCTCATCAGCTTTCAAGCCTTCAACCTAGACATTACAATTTACAAACCTCCTGAATTCACTCAAGCTCAGAAATAAAAATCCCCGGCCGCCGTGGCTGTCGTCGCCGTCGTCTCCGGCTGCCGTTGAACTTTCCCTCTCTTTTCACTCCGCCATGGTTCGCCTAAGCAGAGAGCAAGTTTTGAAGGACGAACGAACATCGAACCCTGACTCCATCACTTCTCTCTCCCTCACTCACAAAGCTCTTTCCGATGTATCCCTTTCTTCCTCCTCCTCCTCCGGTTTCCATTCATTCGGTCTGTATCTAAAGCTTCAATACTCTGCAGGTTTCTTGCTTGAGTGAATTTAAGAACCTTGAGCGCCTAGACCTTGCCTTCAACAGTCTAACTTCGCTGGAAGTAAGCTCACTTTGTCTCTTTATCACTTATCAGTGGCTTTGAATGTCATTTGGTTGAATTTTTTTGTTTGGAATTGATTAGGGATTGAATTCGTGCGTCAACTTGAAGTGGTTGTCAGTTGTGCAAAACAAATTGCAGAGCTTAAAAGGAATTGAATCACTTCCTAATCTCACTGTGAGCTTTTGTGTTTTATTCATTTGAAGAATTGCTGTATGTTTAGCTTGGGATATAAAAACGATGGTTAATGCTTAATGCCTGGGTTTGTTGATCAGGTTTTGAATGCTGGGAAAAACAAGCTTAAGTCCATGGATGAGGTGAAGTCTGTTGTGAGTTTGAGAGCATTGATCCTGAATGGTGAGCTTCTGTTTGCTCATAGAACTGCAAGTCATTTGAACTGTTAGAATTTTGGAGGCTGATGGTTTTGATTACTGTAGATGTTTTAACCTGTTTCATTTGGATTTTGCAGATAATGAGATTGTTTCGATTTGCAAACTAGATCAACTGAAAGAATTGAACACGCTCGGTATGGTTTTCTCGTCCTTTGTACTGTGGCAGCTTGAATTATAGTATCTAGTTCAAAGGGTTTGTCTTGTGCTTGGTTGTCTGCTGTGGTAGTGCATCCTCATGAAAACAGCTTTCGAAGACCTCATGGAATTAGCTTTATATGTTCATGAAATTACTTCGTGTGTGGTTACTTGCAGATTATATATTGTATTGGTACATCTACTGATATTACATGAACATTTTTTGACGAAGTTGGTATATGAATCTATTTTGTTTAGAACTAGATATGCATCTAATGTTCGAAATTTGCTGACATAATTTCAAGTCCTTCATATAAAATTGAGATTACCCTACTGGTTTAGATAGTAAGTTCGATTTGCATGCATCGGTACCTGGCCTACATATGTCACCCAGTTTGGATACTTGTGTTGCTTTGTTACATTTAAGGATTAGCTGGCCTCTTGTTTATGTTAGGAGTCTTTGAATGGGTTTTAGACCTTGTCCAAGTATGATAATAAAACCCTGGATGGTTTCATTAAAAGTTTCTTGCTTGCCAATGATAATACATATAATGATCAGGAGGATAACGGCTAGAAACTCACTCTGGTCTTTTGAATGCTTGTTTAGTGCTCTCTAGGAACCCAATCCGTGAAATTGGTGAATCCCTCTCAAAGGCAAAATCCTTGACAAAGGTAAGCATTTCAATAGACATTTCCTGCCTTCAAGTTGTATGATCTGTCATCATTGAAGTGGTTGTCCTATTACAGTCCTGATTCTCATTTTGCAGATTTCTCTTTCACATTGCCTACTTCAGAGCATTGGTTCTTCACTCAAGGGATGCATTGAGTTGAAAGAACTCAGACTTTCACACAATGAAATTAACGTAAGCTTCTGTTTTGACTTATGGTCATGGATGTCTTGTTGTTTCAATAATTCGTTTCGGCTCATTAAACTGCTACCTCATTCTTCACTCACATCTCTGAATTGCTTAGACTCTTCCAAGTGAACTGGCTTGTAACAAGAAACTCCAGAATCTGGACATGGGAAACAATGGCATCACAAGATGGTCAGATTTGAAGGTTAGCTATATAGTAAAAAAGTAGCTTTTTCTTCCCGTAACAGGTTACAAGCAACACTTACCAGGAACCGTGGTTTTGTGATTTCAAACGATTTGCAGGTACTGAGCTCCTTGATTGAAGTTAAAAACCTCAATTTGCTAGGGAATCCTATAGCTGACAAGGATAAGTTACTGAAGAAGGTACCGGTGTCCTGTCTCGTTCTTTTACTTGTTCACATGATCTTCCCTTGGTTTCCTCTATTGACCTTGATCATTATTACTTCAGGTCAACAAGCTGTTGCCAAATTTGCAAATCTTCAATTCTAAACCAATAGATAAATTGAAGTCGAGTGGTAAGACTAACAGAAGCTTCGTGCATCCTCCTACCAAAGAGCATGAGTTATTCGACAAAGACGATACGAGTTATGCGAAGCAAAACAGGTCCGTAGGCCATGAGAAGGATCAAAACGAAAGCACCGAGCTTGATAAAGCTACTAAGGAGGACTTGGATGAAACAGCTGATACTAAATCAGACAAGAAACGGAAGAGGGAGAAGGTAAAAGAGGGACAGAAGAATGCTAACAGTTTTGATGCAGAGAACACGAGGCAAATAAAAAAGAAGAGTGAGGAACAAGCTGCGATCGAAGGCGATACAACGAGGAAGATATCCAAGGCTAAAGATTCAACAAAGAAGCTAGGTGAGCTTGATATAATCGACAGTGGCGAAATGTCATTCGAAGACCTCTTTGCTGCAGAAAGACCAAGACCTCTAGAAGACAAGAACTCTAACACTAGCTTCGTCATCTCCACGACAAAAAAGAAGAAGAAAAACAAGAACCATGATCCAAACTTCAATGATCAGATGTCTTCTGAGCTCGAAATCGGTCTAGGTGGACCATCAGCATGGGGTGATGAATAGCCATTGCTGGTCTGGATATGACTTCAAAGCAGTTTTCGCAGGTTTCCTCTGCTAACATATTTATCAGTTGCTATATAACATTTGATGTGTTCTAAAGCTTTGAACTTTTTGTACCTGAGATGTTAGTGAGTCGAGCCTTGTGTTAGTGAGTATGACTTGTAGTATTGCTTGCACGAAAAGTAATTTATTTTGTTCCACGGAGAAATGTTGTATTTCAATAACTTGATTTGTCGAGAGATAGTTTAAAATGAATGTTATATCATTCTTGTGTACTCCTCTTCAAACAAAAATTTCATTTTTCGGGCTTGAAGTTTACACGTGTCTACGCTCATACCCTGTGCTTATATCAGATGTTAAAATTGAGACTACAATGATTAGAATTTGAGATTTCTAAGTCAAAGACTCTATGCGATGCAATCTCTTCCTAATAACTCTGAGAATGATATAAGATTCATTACGCACACTCTTCTAATTCGTAGAACATGATATGTGATCGATTATGCACCCTCCTCCAACAACTAGTGATGTACCAAACTCCAGTACTACTCAACTCAAGGGTCAAAGCTTTAGGCCACGAGTCAAAATTAGGGACCAACTCTAGTACTACTCAAGGGTCAAACCCTTAGGGCATGAGCCAAAATTAGGTACCAACTGCCTTTTTAAGGCCAAGAAGCCCACAACAACTCCATGATGGAGAACCTTCCTCTTTAACGAACGTAACAAACTCATATGTGTCCTTGAGAAAATTATTATTATAAAAAAAATATATATGATCCTATCATTTTATTACATCAAACATAGTGTCACCAACTCATAACGCAATACGCATAAGACATAACACGTCTTAGAGGCACTCGCCCCCCCAATTCTTCTCTGCTTTCTTAACTATCACTCTTTCACATCTTGTTTCTCGCTTATCTCTTATCGTACTACCTTGTACCTAGTAGGTAAATTGGGGAGGTCGATATCACAAATAGTATGGTAAAGTACAGAGGAATTTACACAATCAAACTTTTTATTCGTCCATTTATAGATAAAGTGAATTTTGAATTTGTTGCTCAAAGGTCTCACGAATATCCAGCCGTGTTTAATGAACATGCAAGTCCAAACACACGAATCCACGTCATCTGCATTCATCTTCAAGTTGTCTTTCTCTCAAATATCATTTTCAATTTTATATATAAAAGTCTCACTCTTTAGGAAGAAAATATATGCATACATTGATTACTATACAGTAAGTCCAAATAGAGACACCTACAAAGGCTGGAGAACGAGGCGGGTTTGGGTATCTTAATCCTAACTATTACGGGTTACGAGTATTCTAACGCTTAAAATTCATTTTGAACCTTAAAATCTTTCGGGTTACGGATACCCGTAATATCCTACCGAGAGCTTAAAATTTTACGGAGAATATAAACATTCACTCATTCAACTACAGTTAAAAAGGATACAAATAGGACATAAGTAACATAATAATATAATATAGGGTTATTATTTCCAAAATACTCGAACTTTGGCGATTTATAATAAAAATGCACTAAGTTTAAAAAACCCCAAATCTATCTCAGACTTAACGCCGTTAGTCCTTGTTTGTAAAATTTTAAACATTTTGAATCAAGTAGCTAACGGAATTAATTTTAAGTTTTTTGTCTTCTAAAAATAGTAAGGTAACCCAAGTTTATCCAAATTGCATTATGACCCTATTAAATTCCCTCCTCTTCAACTCCCTCTCCCTCCTCTTCATCCTCCCCACCTCCATCTCAATGTCAACAACTCCGCCGTCCACCATCCTGCTCAAGACTCTTCCTTAACCCCTTCCAAACCAATAATCATTTGCTGCTTCCTTTCTTCCAAACCCTTCTGAAATCCTAAACCAATATCTTCTTCTTCTTCAATCAAAGATGGTTGTTCAAAGCAAGAAGGAAAGCAGTCATGGGTCTGCACCAGCACACCCGTCATCAGCTGTTGCTAGAGCATGACGAGAAGATGGGAGTTGGAGGAGGAGGGCTTGTTCGATGTCGACGAGTTCATCTACGTCCCGCCGAAAAGCACCATTATTAAAATTGTCCTGGATTCGCTTTTTGCGTATTCGCAGTTCACCATTGAACAGATGCCTATGAACAGCAAGCTCTGCCTCACCGCCGACTACGGCCGATACTACAGGTAAACCTCGATTAACTTCGTTATCGTCATTAATTAGTGTTTGACCATGTGAAATGGTGTAATCATTGGTGGATTGACCATGTGAAAAGGTTTGTTGTTTATCGACCCCGTCGGTTTATCGTCATCAATCTCGGCCGATGGAGGTCCGCCGCCGTCAACTAGGAGCGAGATATCGCGCTTCAACAATTAGAGAAAAGAAGAGCATGTGGATGAGAGATCTCGATTTTGTCTCGATAAAGGATAAGGGCCTTAATAAACCGACGGGATAGGGGGAAAAGAATTAGAACTTACCGTCATCGAACTCGGCTGGAAGAGAAGGACTTCCGTTGAGGTAAGCCGCCGTCGACTAGGAGCCGGAGGGAGAAGGACTATCGTTGCCACTTGTTACTAGGATTGAGATCGGAGTCGGAAAGCAGCTGAGTAATAACCCAAATAGAGGCAAGAGCAGGAGCAGCACCTCCCATCAGATCTGGGACGGAGCAGGCTCCGGTGGCGACGGTACGGAATCCGGCGACGACGAAGATGCCGGCGATACGGAATTCGGCGAGGAGAAGGAGATTCATCGGAGAAGGTTGGTTTGGGAGGATTTGTAAGGGATGGAATTAATAAGGATCGAAATGTAATTTGGGAAAACTTGGGTTACTGATTTTAGAAGACAAAAAACTTAAAAGTTAATTCCGTTAGCCATTTGGTTCAAAATGTTTAAAATTTTACAAACAAGGACTAAAAGCGTTAAGTCTGGGATAGATTTGGGGTTTTTTAAACTTAGTGCATTTTTATTATATATTGGCAAAGTTTAGGGTTTTTAGAAATATTAACCCTATAATATAATACAACAACTTAAATCATGCTAAAGGGTCCAACTTACAAGTTACAAATATAATTTCCTAATTCAATTCAGCTACTGCCTGTGAGAAAGATACATTGTCTTCATTACGTAAATGGTAAACATAATTTAACTTACAATTTAAAAATAGGACATAAATAACATAATATAATATAATACAACAAAGGATCCAACTTACAAAGAGGGGAATATATATATGTTTTTGAGGATTGAGGAAGATATATGTCTCTCTCACTCATTACCTAAACAAGGTTGAGTTTTGGGTCATTTGGTATTATTCGGGTAGTTCAGGTATTTTATGAACGAGTTACAGGTACCCTAACTCCTAAATTTCTTATCCAAACCACGAACTTGAACGGGTTCTGGGTACCCTAACCCCGCACAAATTCGGGTAATCCCAAACCCGTACGGGTTTGACTTCCAACCCTACATATAGGCTTGTTAAAATTAAATGAAATATATGTAACATGCATGTGTCATATGGCACATATATATGTAACTATGTTAGACATTGGTCAAAACTTAAAATCACACGTGTATAACATGGTACACATCTTGTTATTGCCAATGATATCAAATGTAAGATTGTGATATGGAGATATAGAGATTAGATATAAATTAAGAGAAGTTTATCGGGATTGTGTTGTCCTGGTTTTAGTGAATAATATTGTGTAATCTATATGAATATATGATGTGATTAATCGAGATACCAACTCATACTTATAGCGATGACAGTCTTCACATATTGTTACGTCGAAATTCAATCACTCTAATCCTAAAATTATTTTAAATATTTCTCATGTGACCTCACCAGTTAGCTCTGACATGAAGGGATTTTCTTTTTTTTTTATGAATGATGTATATAAGAGATCAAACCCAAGTCACCTATACTAAGAGATCAAACCCAAGTCACCTATACAACCAAGGGTAAAGAGTCCCCAACCCGGCCTATCCGGCACCAAGTGGTAAAACCGAACCCGAAGACACGCTCGGGAAAAGGCAACCTCCCAAAATACAAGAAGTAGAATGCCTCCAGAAAATAGAACTCCAAAAAATACCGAGTTCTAACGAAGGACCAACAAAAAACCGAAACCCTTACAAACCAGCCCTGCTGACATGAAGGGATTTTTACATGTTACCTCTGAACCCATGAACATTAGGCATGATAGTTTTAGTTTTATGGATCCTGATCAAATGGACCTATATTGATCAATTATGTAAACTCGCTAATTTTGAAATATGACCTCCAAAATTCATTGAACTGTCGTTACTTTGACATAACTCAATGTACTCACAGCCAAATTAAACAATTAAACAGTAACTAACTCAACGATTGATCTACTAATTAACTCGGCCGTCTGACATCGACAACTTGGCAACCTTCCTAGACCCATCTAATTATTAATTAACTCGTTAATTTTATTTAACATAAAAAAAACAATAATATATTCATGAGCTCCATTCTGATTTAGTCATTTAATTTCGTGGAAAAAAGCACACGGTACGTAAATAATTAAATATATAAAGCAGCCTAAACACAGGCTTCGTCCTACGTGGAGTAATCTACATGGCACGTCGAACGTAAAATATAATTAATGTTTGGGAAAATAGCATTTCCCTCTCTCAACTTTGCCAAGTTAACATATAGTCATATACTATATAAGTGGCTCTTTTTACCTCTCTTACTTTGACCATTTTGTCGTTTAGGTCATTCCGTTCCAACTATTGTTAGCGTGACGCTAATTGATGCACATTCAATACGCCATGTTAGCTCCAATAGCCATGTATTAACTTACTGAGCAATTTTTAATTGGGAATACAAATATATATAATTAGATAGGATAAAATCGACAAATAAAACATGTGATTTTAAAAGTATTTCGTATTTCACTATACTCTTCGAGATACCTTCTCTATTTATCTCCCTGACCAACCCTTCGTCTCCTACCTTTGATATCTCTCTCGGTCGGTGTGAGGATAAGAAGACGAAAATTAGAATGGAATAATCCAAACGACAAAGTGGTCAAAGTAAGAGAAAATAAAAAGATTCATAAAAAAAGAGAAAATAAAAAGAACAATTTATAGCATAAGTATAAGGGACTAGTAGTTAACTTTGCAAAGTAGAGGTGCAAAAGTGATATTTTCCCTTAATGATAATTAGGAAAACATAATTAACATGCCATCACTCTTGACTTCTGAAAAAAAAAAGAGAATAATTACTAATTAAGCGATAAGAACAAATTTTTATAACGAAATGTTGACTTTGACGACTTCCTTCCTAGTTCTTACCCATTTCCACGTTCGGCTACCCAGCCCTCCCGCCATATATAAACAGACTCTCCCTCTAAACCACAGTTCCCAATTTCAAAGAAGCAAAGTACTGATCCAATACATCCAGTTCCACGCGAAAAAACATGGTCTCTCCTGCTTCCTCTTCACCATCTTCATCAGACGCGATCTCAGCCGTCCATCCAGACATCCTCCGGGCCCACATCCTCAACCGCCTCGACGGGCCATCTCTCGCATCCTTATCCTGCGCCTCACCGGACCTCCGCTCCCTATCCACCGACGACCACCTCTGGCGGAACATCTCCACCGCCACGTGGCCATCCGTCAACGATCCGAACCTCGCCTCCTTAATCCAATCCTTCAATCACGGCTACCGCTCCTTCTTCTCCGACTCCTTCCCGGCCATCCGGTCCCGGGTCGGGTCCCGGGACCCGACCCGGCCCGCGAGATTAATCTCCGCCGTGGACATCTACTACGGGGACGCACCGATCTTCTCGAAGGTGATAGAGACGGAGACGGCGACCGGGTGGTTCTTAACGGCGCCGTTTCGAATCGAGGCTCTGGAATCGAAGGAGGTGGTCCCCACGGGAGTGAGGAAGCTGATTGGGCGGGAAAATCGGTGGCTGGAGCAGCTGGAGGAGAATCTGAAGGTGAGCTGGATCGTGATTGATCCGGTCAATAAGAGGGCGGCGAACGTGTCGAGCAGCGGCGCGGTGTCGGTGCGGCGGCACTGGCTGACAGGGGAAGCTCAGGTGAAGTTCTCGACGGCGGCGGCGGAGGAGGGGGAGGAAACAGAGTGCGGGGTGGTGGTCACGTGCGGAGGGGAGGAGGAGGGAGGGGAGGTGCACGTGAGGGAGGTTTACTTGGGGATGGAGGATATGGAAGGGAGGAGCTTGAGTGGGGAGGAGAGTTTGGGGATTTTGGAGGCGGCGGTGGGCGGCGGACGGCGGCGGAGGAAGGAGACGAGGGAGGAAGGAAAACAGAGGTACGGAATGTTCGTGGAGAGGAAGAGAGAGATTAAACGCAGCGTTGAGAGGAGAGAGAAGATTGTGGATACTGTGTTTGTAGTTAGCGGAGTTGGGTTTTTTCTGGCGTTTTTGTGCTTTCTGTTTATGAGAGGTTGATTGCTTTTTTTTTTTTACTGAGGACCAAATTAATTACTATACGGTAAATTGTATATATATACACGTTTGGTATGGGATATCTCGAATATTATAATTAAATTACTTAAATTACAATTTTTAGCAGCATGATTTGATAATGATTTTGCCCAATTTTTTTATAAATGATTAGGAAGGTTCAACGCTAAAAACATGGTTGCTAAATATGTACTGTCATACAATCATTGAGGATTAATTTAAAAATGGGGTTTGGTGTTTGATTATGATGCCATGACAACCCTATTACACTCAGAAATGAAGAAAAGTTTATTAATTCCTTTTTCGGGACAAGAGGAATACTTTGAAGAGAAAATAGCACTTTGACCCCTCTACTTTGTCAACTTAACAAATACCCCCTTATACTGTAAATCGCTCGTTCTCATTTTACCCCTCCTACTTCCGATTTGGTCCTTTCGTTTTGACTTTCGTCTTCTTAACATTCAATCTGATCACATCCACACACCAACAAAGAGAGATATCGGAGGTAGGAGATGAAGAGTTAGTTAGGGAGGTATCACGAAAAAATATGGTGAAATACAACAGATTTAAATACCACACATATTTTGTTCCAGCCTTGTCGCCTGGCCCAATAATGGAAGCCCAAGCATGTTGGTCCTCCGGGAGTGGTGTACCTCGTAAGCAACGTGGGGGGAAGTTAGTTCAAGGAAAAGGGGAGGCGATCAGTTTAAGGAATGGGAGAGGGAGGCGAGTAACGTACCGCGGAGCGTTTTGTCCGCTGAGTAAAAGTGTTGTCCGCCGGTTAATAGGGTATACGGGGGTATTTATAGTACCCCTGCCTTGGTCGCCAATGTTGAATCTTAGCCACTCGTTTGTAGCCCCCGTAGGATGTTGACACGTGTCTGCTCTGTCTTGGAACCCTAAGTGTCGCCAAGTAACCCTAGGAGGCCGCCGAGCTGGGCCGTCGCTTTGGGCCTTACTCCACTTCCTGGGCCTGCCTGTTCGGCCCATCTGATTTACTGCCTAAAATCCGGACCTCCAGCCCTAGCCGCTGTGTTCAGGCTGCCGTGTGGGCCGCATCATGGGCCGCCGTGTGGGCCTTTGGGCCTCGTCGGGCCGGGCCCATCAATTGCCCCCAAGCCCTTAGTCGAGCTTTGCTTGGCTGAGGGCTTACTTATAACTCGGATCGCTTGTCTTGTGATCGCCGTAGGAGGGCCCATCAATTGCCCCCGAGCCCTTAGTTCGAGCTTTGCTTGGCTGAGGGCTTACTTATAACTCGGATCGCTTATGTTGTGTCGCTTTATCGCTTTGCTGTCCTATCGCCTTGTTGCTTTGTTGTTTTGCCGCTTTGGTGTCTTGGTTCTTATCGCCTTATCTCTTTTGTCGCTGCTTTCTATCGCGCCCCTTCTTTCCAGTTTTTCATGCACCTCTCTACCGCTCAGGGTATTATGGTCTTTTACTCCCTACCTTGCTGGAGAAGTTGGGGAAATTGGGGTATTTCAGTAATTGCCCAGAAAGCCATCATTACCTTATCCCTTCAGACGTCACCTCAGCCGCGCGTGCCCCCAATGAAACGTCGCGACGGCTCAACTTCCCGCCAACACGCCCTTTTAACCGCACGTGTGCCTCACTCATTCACCGCGACGGTTCCACTCCCGCTCACTGCACTCCTATATAAACCCCATTCTTACCGTCTTCCTCCGTTTTTTACTCTTTCTCTGCCACCTTGCCTCTCTGTTTTTACAGTCTTCTCGCCTCCCCTGCTTCTTCCTTCCTCCGCCGATCAGAAAACGCTCCATTTTTCCTTCTTCCGACCACCGGAAAACGTTCATCTCTCTTTGCCATTTTTCAGATGTCTGGAGCTCCCCGACACCCACCTGGTACGTGACTCCTCCCTTCTTTCTCACTCTCATTGCCGTCCTGCCGTGTGTTTCCTTCTCTTTTCTGCTTCTTGATATTAGTCTTGAACCATGGATTCCGATTCCGATAGCCAAAACCAAAGTCATTCCTACTCTGCGGGTACCGACTCTTCACCTTCTCCTTCATCCTCTCCTTCATCCCCTCCTTCAACTTCCAGCCAGTCTCCTGAACCAGTGTCCTTAAATCCTCCATCTATGGCCGAAACCTCGTCTGCCCAAATTTCCGACGTAGCAGAGGAGAATTTTGATGAATCTCCTGCCCTTGCCTTTTTGGGGTCCCCACCAAAAAGGATTCGA